>VXAV01006290.1:249341-259857 GCA_013399715.1 Alectura lathami | reverse complement strand
TTTTTTTTTTTTTTTTTTTTTCTGGACTCTCTCTGCTTTAATTACCTTTCAGGATCTCAAATAAGCCTCATGTTTCCATCAGTTCATGTTTACTGCAGAAGGAAGTAACAAAGGGATCAGCAAGGATATTTTCTATAAAATATTCTAAAAATTTCATGTGGAACGTATTTTAAATGTAGTCAAGTAGACATTCCCTTCCCCGCCTCCGGAAAAACCCTCTAGCCGGGTTTAGCATTGTTTCATATATTTTGAACTGAATAACTTGTGTCAAATCTTCCGTTCCTGCACTATGCAGTTTTTACTGGGAATATGATTACACTGAGATGAGAATCCATCAGAGAAATAAGATATTGGATGGGCAGTGAAGCAAGGTGAATTTCTGAGCGGTTTGTGTAACTGTTTTTTCAACCATAATAGCAGCTTCAGAACTTGAGCGAAGAGCTTACCTGTCAGATTGCAATTTCTAGTCATTGTTGCTTCAAACACCTTATTTGCCAGAGATTCATCAGGTTTGTTTTCTGTTTATCTACAAATAGATTTGATCTAAAAAGTGCTCAAATGCATATAATAATGTCATTCCAAAACTGGAGGGAGGGCCACTAATAGGTCTGTACACATAGGTCACAGGGTGTTCATGTACAGTTTGAGTTTCCCAGGACACACTAAGTGGAGTCAGCGTGCAGCGTAGAGAGGAGATTGTGCTGCAAGGTGAACGAAGCAGTTCCAGTAATTTCCTGTTGTCGACTAGAGTCGTGCTGGCAGGTCTCTTAAAAACAGTCAAATTGCAGTGGTTTTAGAGTAGGAAAATGCATAGGGCTCAGAAGAAGTTTTTGAAAATCATCTTTCAATGGAGGAGAACCCCTTGTGGTATCCATGCCAATGGGATCCTTGACATAGGTGCTTTTCTGCGGCTTGAGCAGGCATTTGGGTATGTACTGCTGCAGCTGCAGGTCACACGTGAAGTATATTTTACTAATGTTTTTGGCATGTGTATGTGTACCATATCTCCACATATCCAGGGCTGAAGACTTGCTTGCAGTTTCTCTTATCACCAAAGATTTTAAAATTCTCTACTTCATGGTCACTACTGCCAAGACGAACACCAGTCATCACTTCATCCACACAACACTCTCTGCAAGAAACACATCCAGGAGGGCACCTTTCCTAGCCAGTTCCCTTAGTACCTGCAGCAAGAAGCTAGCTTCAACATTCCTCAGGAATTCCTAGACCTATTTGTGTTGTTTGTATGATATTCTCAGTTTAATATCTGGGAAGTTAAGGTAACCACGAGGACAAGGGCAGCTAATTTAGAGAGAAGAAAAAAAAAAAAAAAGGTAAATTAGAGAAAGAACGGAAGAAGTACTTTTTAAATGAACGGCATAAAGTTAAGTACTGTGTTTCTGTTTACCCTTTCTAATAATAAGAAGCCAAGGACATTAATTTAGAAGAAAGGTTGTAACTGAGTAAGAGAAATGCTATGCAATGCATAATTAACATGTGTTGCTGCTTCTCAGAAGTTTAGTGCCAATAAATTAATGATTCAGAAAAAGATTTGACATTTATGTGGATAATAAAATATTGACAGTTACATTACAGTTTTTAAGAAACTCTCTTAAAATTGTATACCAACTGTCATTAGGACAAGATATCCCCTACTGGCAAGCTGTTCCATAATAATTCACCGCAACTCAGGCAATTAAATACCTTTTAAAACAATCTGGCATTGAGTTACTGAGAACTCCCATAGCATTCTCTATTAAAAAAACCCACTGAATTAAGCCATTCCTTCCATTACATTGAATGAACTGCTGAAATTCATGTAAACGATCCCTGTATTCGAATGTATGGTCACTAGATTATAAGGAATGAGTTAACCCATTCTGACCACCATTGTTCCCTCTGTCCCATTTGCTGAGTTATGGCTGTGTACACATCTCACTGCACATTTTGATTAGAAAGTCTCTGAATGGCTCTGGTAGGATTCTATGATTAGCCACAAGACATGACACACTCTGATCCCTACATTATTTTACACACGCCTGATAAAATGTAGGCATGTCTGCGATTAATTACCACATAGCCTGTAGAAAAGCTTGAATAGGAAGGCTATGTTTTCTTTCTTCTGCGTTACTGATTGCTTAAAGGAAAAGTACATGAAAATCACAATTCTGTCAGAAAATCTTGCACTTGTTATTGCTACAAATAACACTAAAATTAATGAAACTGAAAGGAGCTGGTCAATGGAAAAAAGCTGTTTCTTTTATGTTTTCTTCACTTTGGTTAGGCTGCATAACTGGTAACACTTCCTGTAGTATTCTGCATTAAAGGGGAAACTCACAGAAAAGGCTTCATAACACCCATTGCTGAGCAGATGGAAACCCTTGTGTACCGCTGCTTCCAGGGAGGTTTAGGACAGAATTTTCTAACTACACATTCTTCTTTGATGCATCAAGAAAACTGGTCAACTCTTTTTAAGAATTTACCCTTAAAAGTTCTTGTAGGAACTACAGGCCATCTTGAAAATCTGTGCCATAATAATTTGGAAGAGTGAGTGTCAGCAAATTGAAATGCTTGAAAGCAGTTCATTTCAAATTGAATATTTTGAAATTGTGCTCAGTACCTCGGGTAGCATGCCTGAAGAAGGATGATCCTGTTGCCATGGTTTCAGCCCAAGATTTGGGTTACTATGGTGTCAGCCTTTAGTTCTTGCTGTGAGGGAAAGTATTAAGTGACCTGGGCAAGGTCAGGGAGACTAAAATCCTCAAAGAGGCTAAGCTTGAACAAAATAAATTAGCCACTGCAGTGAAGGTGGCTTATGCGTCTGCTGCCTAAAGGAGAGACTCAAGCTGAAAATGTGTCTTCTTATAAAGCCAGGACATTCAGTTCCTGTCTAGAGAAGGTAGCACTGCAGTCTGAGGGACAGGGCATTTATTGTAAGCACAGTCCTTTTGTGTTGAGCTGATTTTAATATCCATTCAACAGCAGGCACGTTCCTCTCATCCAGGCTGTGGTCTGTCCTTTCCTGGAGCTCAGCATCAAAACTGAGCCCAGCTTCTCTCTTGAAATTAGACTCTCAGAGGGGATCAGTCTTATTTTGCGATGTAGTAAGTCTTGATAATGAGAATAATGAGGCTGAGTAATTCTGTTCTTACTGAGTAAAAGAGCATGCATGGATGACAGGCTGTAACAGCAATGGTGCAAGCATCAGGCTGCAGAGAAAGCTGAATGAGGACAGGCAGGAGGTGAGTGAGAGGCAGACGTGGGGTCTGCAGTCTGGAGAGAGGAAGACCTGAGGCCGCAGTCACTGTTCCAAAGGCTGTGTATGCATGTAATGTGGAGCAGTCAGTCGGCGGAATACATAAATGGTCTTTTGAGCAAAAACTATTATCATGAAGATTGAAATTTGTTTTGACACTTTCTTTTATAGCACCTTATGTTTTGGTTGGGTTCCAAACAGCTTAATGGCCTGGCATGCTGAAATGGTGTGGTTGAGTGGGATGCTCAAACGGAGAGCAGGTACCCCAGGATTAGGTCCAGACAACTGTTCTGAGAAAGGGGATAGGAACATACAAAGGAAATATAGATTTTGGATCAAAATAGGCATTAGGTGTGAAACAGAACACAATCTGTTCTGCACCAAGGAACAAGAACCAAAGCAGAACTGTCCCCCAGGCCTGGAGAACCCTATAGTAAAAATTTAAATAATAACCGGCTATTTTTTAATTTGTTCATTAACTGATTTGTAATTTTTTTGTTGTTTGCATGCTTGTTTGTTTGGCTGGTATTCCCTTTAGGTAGAGCTTTTAAGTCTGCATCCTGCGTATATAAATTCTGTTTAAGTCTTATTCCTGGTTCTTAAATACCAGTGTAGGTTTTGGCTTTTGTGTTTTGATTTCATGTTTCCTTGAAAATCCTTCTCTGGAAAGGAAAGTGTAGTAGCTGAAGAACTGATAAATATCTGTGATGGATTATTTTGTTTCAGTGACACCAATTGGAGACAACCAAACCCTTGAGCCACCTTAGGGTCTACCAGTGGAAGTGCAGACTGCCCAGAGAACTTGGCTGTGAACATATTTTGTCTAGGCCGTATCTGGGAAGGCATTTTCATAGTCTCAGGTGACAGTGGGGTTTACACTCAGGGATAGGGTTAGCATTGAGAGAATCTGTATGAATATGAATTTTATGTTTTTTTTTTTTTTTTTCCTGAGTAAAGAAGATTGTTTTCTGAAAAATCAGAATAATTCAGTGCTTTGTTAAATGGCAATCTTGATTGTTCTATTTCATTTCCATGCTTAAATTTAGAATTTGTCAGTTAGAGAGAAGAAAATCAGAGACAATTAAATGTGTAATGGATGAAAACAAGCTCCCATTGCTGAGGACTGGCTAATGGATGCTGTTTTATTCCCATGGTCATTGCTGTCTAAAGAGTAACCATGTACTTGTTGGCAATGCCCTGAGTGAGGAGAGGTGTATATGGACAGCCCATTCTGCCAGGAATGAGGAAAGCACATGTATAAAGTTTTAATTTTAGTAGTTTTTAGTAAGATTTGAAAAGTTATTTGTCTCTTTTTAATTTTTTTTTTTTCCCCTAATAGATTAAAAAAACAAACTTGTAAGTTTAAAGAATAGAAAATGTGGCTCACTTGATTTCAGTTTAGGAACCTAGGTGAAGGTGCCTAAGTTCGGATGGGTCATTTTACAGCAGAACTCAGCGAAATGAGAACACCGCTGTCTGTAAAGTCAGACCAGAAAGCTGGTGTCTTGGTAGTTTTAAGTAGACAGTTTTACAATAATTTAAATCATTAAGGTACACTTGCAGAAAACAGATTGGAGTCTGAGTAGCAGGAATCCAGTAACTTATGCAAGTTGACATCAAACTCTGTCTCTTGTGTAAGCCAGTCAAGGGGCACCATCTGCAGCTTGCCGTTTAAGCTGTTCTGGGTCATGTATGATTTAGTATTGAAGCTGTTATTTATGGAAGAAAACTAGAAATTTTAAATGCCCACACTTTAAAATGAAAGATTACAGGGTTGATGGGTTTTATGATAGTTAATTGTACAAGCAATATCCCACTCATTTTCAGATAAACAGTCACGGTTTAACTACATGAAAATATCAAGTTAAATTGTTGTACAAACTTAAGTGTTTGTGAGCTAACAGGCATATAATTGTGTGTTTCTGTACTTTAATAATCAGATTGTCTTTGCTACAAATGCTTCAGGAGGAACAAGGTTTTTTTAAAAAATTCAAGCATTGCAAATAATATCCAGGACTGGATACTCAGCAAATAGATTTTTGTGGAATCCACTAGGTATTTCTTTTGTTTATTTTTGGTTGGTTGTTTGAGGTTTTCTTTTTGGTGGGATTTGTTTTCTTTTGTAAAAGTAAAAGGGAGCTTTAAAAAGAAATTTTGGAACTGTGTTGTCTCATCTGTGAAGTGATTTTGAAGGGATCCTATTCTAAACAAATCTGAAATAACTTTGCTGAGTTTTGAGATTTTTGATTATGTAATTCAATCACATTGCTAGAGGGTAATTTTTAGATAACTGAAATGAGTCAGTAACATAAGTCATCTCCTTGTTTTCCCAGAAAGGAATGCATCATTCCTCATTCAGTTCATTATCACAAAAGGCTTTGCTCAGGCACTGGATAACTCAGGGAATGACCAGAAAAGAAGTAGAAAGTAGATACAGATGGTACAATTTACTGCTAGGTGCTAGATCAGCTCTTGAGGTCATTAATGTTAGCAAAGGACTCATAATCGTTCCCTGGGGCAGTGCTGCTTGTCCAGCCTCAGCTGGCTGCCAGAATTAACCAGATTTTAATATTAACATGTGAATTACCAAGGCCTTCAAATACCTTAATACCTCTCAAGAATCAAGTTATTAACTAATCTCTGATTAAGGGGAAAAGAATCATAGAATCATAAAGGCTGGAAAAGACCTCTAAGATCGTCTAGTCCAACTGTCAACCTTAACATCACCATGTCCACTAAATCATGTCCCTAAATGCCACATCTACATGTTTCTTGAACAAATCCAGGGGTGATGACTCCACCACCTCCCTGGGCAGCCTGTCCCAATGCCTGACCACTCTCTCAGAGAAGAAAACTGAACCTCCCCTGGTGCAGCTTGAGGTTGTCACCTCTTGTCTTATTGCTGTTACCTGGGAGAAGAGGCCGACCCCCACCTCACTGCAGCCTCCTCTCAGACAGCTGCAGAGAGCAGTAAGCTCTGCCCTGAGCCTGCCCTTCTCCAGCCTGAACAGCCCCAGCTCCCTCAGCCGCTCCCCACCAGCCTTGTGCTCCAGGCCCTTCACCAGCTCCGCTGCCCTTCTCTGGGCACCCTCCAGGGCCTCGATGTCTTTCTTGTAGTGGGGGGCCCAGAACTGAACACAGCACTCGAGGTGCGGCCTCACCAGTGCCAAGTACAGGGGGACGGTCACCTCCCTGCTCCTGCTGACAGCACTATTCCTAATGCAAGCCAGGATGCTGTTGGCCTTCTTGGCCACCTGGGCACACTGCTGGCTCATATTCAGTTAATTAAGCTTTACCAGTAAAAGGCTAATGAATTGTTCTGCTTTAGAAGCAGTTATCAGAAACAGTCAGGGGTGGACTGTCACGATTTTCATTAGTCCAAGTGAGAACTTTCTTACATTATTCGCTTTTTATGTTCCATGCCCCCCCACCCTGAGGTGGAAACCCAAAAAATGAGGCACAAAAATTTGCAGTTACTTTTGAGGAATATTGAGGAGGTGGGAAAGCAGATGTGATATTGCTAAAACTGAGTGCTTATTAGAAGTTATGGAGTTGTAATTAATCTCATTTTTCACAGTAATAAGTATGGCTTCTAACAATTTTAAAACGCGGGTGAAAGGAGTTTGTTGTTCAGGCACAACACCGTGCAGGCAAACCTTGTGACAGGGATACCCCCAGGCAGCCACATGTGAATGTCTCACCCTCAGTCACACTGATCTTTTCTCCCTTCCTCAGAAGACATAATTGTCTCTCAGATAAGCACACATGAGCAAACATGGGTAATTGTGATTCTTGTATCTAGGCTGGTCAGAGGCTATTACAATATAACCTTTCCTTACGTACATGATTTTGAGGCTGTTAATCCCTTAGCTGTTTCTTCTTGAATGACTACTCACGTTGTTCTTGCAGAAAGGTTAATTGAAGGAAGCTGTGCTATCCTGTGTCAGCATCTGTAGAGTCTGACTGGGTCCTCTTAGATACTGCACATGTGAAGGGTGTAATGTCTAATATCAAATGGACTTATTAGAAGATACTTGATATTACACAGGGTTTTGATTTAGGAAAGTGATACAGAAAGGTACGGAAATCACTATACAGGCAAAATAGAGCAATTGCAATATACAGTTGAATCATGGTATAAATGTGATTTCTATTACTGCTCTCTGTTTGCTCACCATCATGATGCTGGGCAAGCCCTGCTGCCTGGAAGGAACAGATGATTTAAGCCTGTTCAGTCCTGTTGCTCTCTTCAAAATTCTTTTGCTAGTTATTTAGTTTTTATCCTTGGCATTGGGCTGAGACACATAGCCAGACTGCTGTGCCGCTCCGGCTAACTAAGGAAGACATTCACACCCTTAATGAACTTGGGTAGGAACATTTACACCCCCAGTTAATTCACTCAGCCATGATATAGTCAGTTTATTCACTCAGATGACATATATGCTTATCTAAAAGGCCACACTCTGGTCACATTTGTGTTGAGACAAACTTTGCTTTTTTACAGCAGCTGTGGTCAGTAACAGCCTGCACTATTTCCTGAGCTCTGTGGGCACACGGCCCTTGCCCATCATTCCACCCCTATGTATTTGGTCAGTCACATCCTGATGTTAACGTATGGAATATGTTTGTCTGACCAGTGGAATGCCAGATAAAATTTCAATATCAGTTACAGTGTAGCTATAGGTTGTTATTTTAGAGCTGAAGAGAAGCCTTTACTAGCCTAAAGAGAATACATAAACTGACTTTAAAATCAACGTTGAAAAAAATCTAAAAGCAGATCTCTGTACTTTGGCACTAATGTATTCTTTAGTACATCAGACTAAGTTCACTTAGAACACTTTTAAAGAATAAAAGAGGAATAATAGTATTCAACTATGAATAATTTCAAAAAAACATGTATTAGCTGTAATTGAATCACTAATCAGACTAGAATTCACTGAACTACCATCACAGATAATCCCAAGTGGTTTGTACACTGTGATAATAACACTGTATTATTAAGCATTCACTTCCCTTATAGGCTGATCGTTAGTCAACTCACAGATTTTGAGCATTACACAAAGGAGAAAGAACAACTTGAGCAACCTGTTTGTTGGAAGCCATCTGAGCTTAGCTGCTTTCAAACAGGATGTACATTGCTAAAGCTTTGTGCTGGTAAAGGAAATCGTTTAGAATATATTGTGCATAATAAAAAATTATCTCATTGTAATGAGCTAACCCAGATTGCATGCCAATACAGCTTGGCTGACAAGAATATTTGTGGCACATATCTCCAACCACATCTAAAACAAAGCTGTAAGCTGAGTCTGAATATTTTACCCTTAAGGACCTTTAATCATGTCATATAAGAGGAAAGAGTTTTCCCTTGTTCAATTGCATTTCCATGCTAAATTGTGCTTCCATTCCTGTAGCCTCCTTATGGAATTGGCCTTAGTGCTCAGATACGTTTGGTACCTGTCAGGACGTGGGGTGATGGTAACAGTGATATTCTCTTTCATTAGTGGAGAACTTGCTCATTTTCTTCTATGCTATTTTTACGTTACCTCTTACAGCTTGTCAGAAGTTTCTCTACATTTCTCTGTTCATTCATTTCTTCTGTACCTGGATTAGCTACAAATCAATACACTGGCTACGTAGCCTATCACCAGGCTGATAGAGATCGCACAGCTGTACTAGCGTGGCATGCTTAGCTATCTTCAGCCCATATCGTTCCTGCTAATGCACTGTTTCGAACTGCTACCTTATGTAGCACTAAGTGTCAGAGGAGCGTTAATGAGAAGTTTAGGAAATATTTTTGCATACCATTTCTGTTCTCAGTTCTTTTCTGAGGAAAATTGCAGAACTGAGAGCATTGTACCCAAGATGCTTCAGCTAGCTGTGTGTACACTGGAGGAAGGAGCACGGCAGATTTTCTCCAATTTGATATTTTGGTGTCTCTGTCACTTCTTCTGACCAATAGTGCATTTCGGTTTGTGACAAAACTGCAAATAGTACTTGTTGTGGTCATGTGCTTTGGTCATGTGCCCTCCAAAAAATTTGATTCTCAAACTGCCACTTAGGAATTTCTATTTCAGTCCCTGCTGAAAACAGCAGTCCAAAAGTATCTATGTATAGCTGTCATCAAACAGTCCCTTGAAATGGTGAGATTTTACACTGTGAATACGTTTTAAGAAAACAATAACAAAAAATCACAAATCAGTGGGAGCACTATTCAGTTCAGTGTAACAGATGAATAACTCTGGATAATTCCAACATTTCTATATTTAGGGAGACAAGGCCTTGTGGTATGTTGGTAACAGCAAAACTTGATCTGCGTGAAGTACCAGATGGTGTTCTATAAATGCAGATCTTAGGGCAAGCATCCTTGGAACTCTTATGCTGTGTGAGTACCAGAGAAATTATAATAACTGTCATCAAATGGTTTGCTTTATGTATAATCCATTTTGAGTCTGGAGCATAACTGATGACAAAGACATTTCCTTTTGCTAATCAGAGTGAAAGAGAAAGCTTCATCTGGAAATGTTTCCCAAAATGAAAATCCCGTGGACTCTTGTAGGAGAACTCTTTCTACAGATACCTCTTCATTCAGCCAAAAGATTTTATTACTCAAATCTTTCTTTTGTGCTGTCATTGTTTTGTCAGAATAAATGCTTAAGCATGAGGCAACTGAAAATTAGTTAACTAATTTAAGGTCGTGTAGAATAAGCTGGTATGAGCAAAACTGAGAAATGTTTATCTGTGCCAGTCCTATGGTTTTCTGGAGGTTTGGAAGCCAGTGTCAGTTATGAATGTAACTTACTGAAAACTGTAGATAGTTTTCCTGTTTATTTCCAATGCCCTTCGTTTAGATTAGGTTGCACAGGCAGTAATTTTGGGAAATTGGTCTGGCTAAATTGACACCTACCTATTTGTACAGAACAGGGTTCTTTGCTCCCCAGGGATTCTTGCCAAGATTTTCGCATGATTAACAGCATAGGTGCATTACTTTTGCAAACCTTTTAATTTCCTTTTTTAAAGTAAATGGACAGCATGGCGACTTGACCCTTTTCCTTGGGGAAGCACAAGACAGTGTTGCAGGGAAATAAAAAGTGCCAAACGAAGTCAAATGTAGAATACTTCTGTCCAAATTAAGAGCGAAACTGTCAATCAGGTAAAAACTGTGAAGAAGATATCTGGTCTTCACGAAAATATGCAAACAGTCCCTTCTTGAGAGCTTATTGGAAATCTGCAGGTGAGCATGTCATTATAGCAGCTACACAA
>VXAV01006290.1:229152-244021 GCA_013399715.1 Alectura lathami | reverse complement strand
AAAAAAAAAAAAATCACAAAAGCTGCTGGCAGGATGTTGAAATAGAAGTAATTAATTCTAGAAAAAAAAGTGTGAATTTTCCTATTGTGATTGTGATTTGCTATTTGGGATTATCTTCCAGAAAGGAGTACAGAAGGTTCTTTATTGTTAGGAGTGTTAAAATCAGGTTTGGGCATGTTAAAACCAAGTTTGGATGTTCTTTAAAGGATAATTCTAGTAGGAATTGTTTTCTGGTAACATTTGTTATACAAAAGATCAAGCTTGTGCAACAGTATTTTTATTACCTTCTATTTTCTTAATGAGAGTATTTCCCTGCACTCTTGCTTCTGAAATCCGGATGTTTTGTTGGCTAATAGAAACAACCTTTTCAAGTGAGGCAGTGCAGATGGATCCATGGCCACAGATGCTTTGGGGTGTACTTGCTCTCATGTGGATTTATCCACAGGTCAGACTCCCTTCAACTCAGCTTCACATGAGGGCTCCAGCCTGTCCCGTTCAGCAGCGCAGGATCAGATGTAATGCCAGCCCAGGTGCATCTCATTGCTGTTATCAGAATGTTGCCAGGCTCAGCAGAGTAAGATGATAAGGAGCACAGCAAACAGCAAAAGCAAAAAGCTGCCACTAACAAGCACTAGACACTAATATACAGTAAGGCAAGGAAGCCCCATGGCAAACACATGAGCCTGGCAGTTAGTAGCTAAACAGACATAATAGCTATAAATTTGGTTTAGCACACTCTAATTAAATCTGTTGTTATATCAAACCCTTCAAGCCTCACACTGCATGCCAAAAAGGGCTGTTGTGGCAGCTACAGCAGACAGTGAAACATCACCCAGCCTCTTGCTCACTCACCTCCAGAGGGATGGAGAGAGAATCAGAAGGGAAAAAGTGAGAAAACTCGTGGGTTCAAGACTGGTACAGTTTAATATATAAAGCAAAGCTGCATGTGTAAGCAAAGCAAAACATGTAATTTGTTCACCATTCCCATCAGAGGGGAGATGTTCAGCCATCTGAAGGGAAGCAGGGCTTCATCACATGTTACTTGTGAAGACAAACACCATAACTCCAAATGTCCCCACTTCCTCCTCCTTTCCCCCAGCTGTTATTGCTTGGTATGATGACATACAGCCCAGAACACCCCTTTGGTCAGTCAGGGGCAGCTGCTTTGGCTGTGTTCCCTCCTGTCTTATTCTGCGCCCCCAGCCTGCTTGATGGCAGGGCAGCATGAGAAACAGCAAAGGCCTTGCTACTCTGTAAGCATTGCCCAGCCAAAGCTAAAACTGAATTATCAGCGCCTGTTTGGTCACAAATCCAAAACACAGTGCTGTACGAGCTACTATGAAGAAAATTAACTGTAGATGTTATTCCAGCCAACAGCAGTAGGACCACAAGGGAAATGATCTGATCTTCACGGCGAGTAGCTGAGCGATCCTGCAGGTTTGTCAATAGCCTTCCTTGCTTGCATGGCTACTGCAGCCATGACGTGTATCTGATCTGGAAATGCTTTCTCATCATGTCCTACTGACTTTGTATCATGTGATTTGAAATCAGTTTTAACATAATTTACAGTATTAGAATTAAGAAAACTATCATTGCATTTCCATATTGCATATGAAAAATCTAATCACTGTGTAGGATACGTAATAGTTATCCCACTCATGAGGAGAGCAAAAGGCTTTCACAGTCGGAAAAGCCAAGTTTAATTGTTGAAGATTTGAATCAGGAGAGAATCCCAAAGACTGGGTAAAACAGAGCTGAAATAGGAAGCTTCATAACCATTTCCTGCCTGCACACTGTCCTTGCCTCTAGTCAAAACTAACTTTCTATCAGCAAACTGCAGTGTCTCCTGGTTCACAGGGTTTTTTCTTGTTTTGTTTTGTTTTTATTTTCTTACTTTATCCTGAGGCCTGGTTACCTGTTCCCATAGTAAGTTGTATGTCTCTCTCCTTTAGCCAGCAGCCTCTTGCCGTGATTTTCTTTTGCCAAGCCCTACGCTTCTAGCCCTTTCTCCCAGGCACATCCCACTGTCTACTGAGAAAAGCGGATTCACTTTTTTTTTTTTTTCGAATGCAGGAACAGATCTGGTAAATTCAATCACACGAAAATTCCCCTTCCCTATCAGTGAGAGTGTTCATGGGCAAATCGCTCTCCTGTGGCAGTGGGTTACCTTCCCTCTGTCCCTCAATTTGTTATTCTGTGGTCACATCTTTCCTTACAAAGTTGAGGATCAATGAGTTCTTGTATTTTGCAATGGTGTTTCCGTACGACTGATTGCCAAGCAGATCCTGTGTCCTTGGAGCAACGCCCTGCCATGGCTTCTTGGCCTCTTGTGGTGGTTATCGCTCAGGGAAGGGGAAAATCCTGCAGCTGCCAATGAGGCAGAGTCCCCAGAGGTGACCAGGATAGGTTTTGCCAGGGTTGCTTTCTGCTGGGTAGAGACTTACGAAGGTTGTTGTTCTTTCTGCTGACTGAATGCTTCTAGAAGCATAACGCTGCATCTCAGTGGAATTGTTTGAACTGAAGAGGTCTTGATGGAAAATACAGTGCTGCTTTGGGAGCAGTTATTGGAGCTTAGACAGAATTTAAATGAAGATTCCTACAGCACACACTCATAGGAGTTGCTTTTTTTTTTATCATTTAAAGTTGGATTTAAGGATTAGCTGAAGAGGAGGGGGGGGTATTGGGAATCATGTTTATGTAAACAAATGGAAATTGCTTTCTACATGCTAATTGCAGTTACACAATCCTGTTTTCACATTTCATTAATACCAAACTGTTTATTTTCACAGCTAATATGAAATAAATCACAATTGTTTTTAGCTGTTCTACATAATGAACAAAAACATGATTGCTGTCAGCATTTTCACTAGGAATTATATTTTTGCCCAATAAACAGATAATTTCTACTATTTAAGAGGAAAACTTATGTGCCATTGAAGAACATCCCAATTTAACAGCACAGAGATTTTATGCTTTGCTCTGCATTTAGTATACAAGTAGTGGAAAATTAGCAATGGCAAGAATTATTTGGGTATAATGTTTTGTGGAATTTCTGTAATTGTAACAAAAAAATTCTGGAAATAATGTGATTCAGATTATTCACGAGTAAAACTGTACAGATGCACTGAAATTCCTACTACAGTGGTTGCACATCTACTTATTAAGTATCATATTTACCAAAAACCCATTCTATGAGTAGTCCTGTTTTTTAGTAATAACTGAATTAACAGAGATAATTTCATTTGTCAGAGCATTTTAAATGAAGCAAGTTTGTAGACTTTTTCTGTGTATCGTACATTTGTGTGAGTTACGTGAAAAATGACTGAGTACATTTTACACGAGGCCTGTGTAAAATGCACACTTCACAGTAAAAACTTTTGATGTTTTTTCAGATATATTTCCATCATCCTAGCACAAGATATAAGCTCTATACATTCCAAGAGTAAGCTCAGAGTACTTGCATTAGCTAGAAATCTATCTGAAGTTCCTGATACAACAAAGAATTAATGTCTGACCTGCAGCAATCCCAAAGTTACCTTAAACATTTCCAGCAGCTATCTTGCTTGTTTATCATCTTCATGAGCAGAAGTAGAAGGACTTTTGGAATTAGACATGAAGTAATGTGACTATTTCATTTCTTTAACAATCCACGTAATCTATTTTTGTAGCTTGCCTTTTTGGTTTGTTTGTTTGTTTGAATTACTTCCTTTTGTTTGTCCTTCCTTTAGGTCATATGTTTATCTAGTTCCCAACCAAGAGTATAAAAACTGATAAAGCCTCTGGTATCTGTGGTTTTACAATTTTTTTTTTTTTTTTTTTTAAAGTAGAGTTGCTTTAATACTCCAAAACACAACATTTTTTCTTTTGTTTCCTGTAAAAGAGCATCAACCTGTAATTCTAGCCTTTGGAGTCCTTTAACTGGGACTGAGCCTGTGCAGCAATCCTAAACACTTTGGTATTTTTATTTGTGCTGATTTTGATCAGACTTCTCTTCCACTGCAAGCAAACCAACGTACTGCCTTCCAGAACTTTTCTGATGTCCTTTGCATTGCTTACTGTGAGCAGGAGACCGGATCCAGTGACCAGGGGACCCTTTACCAGTCAGTCCTGCATTCCAAGCTAGGGCTGGACATCTGAGCCCAATGTCTTCTATTCAGTATGTGATCATGTTCAGTCCATGATCATTCATTGCAAGAATGATGCAGAATCCTCAGTGGTTTTAATGTGGCTGTCTGCAGTGTTTGTTCATTGTCTTAATGAGATTTTTCAGTCTATTGCTGTACATATAGGCAGAGAGGATTTGTTGCAGAAAGCTATGCCAACAGACCTTTATACCTGGTCTTCTCAAAAGTTGTGGATGAGATTAGCTAATTGTTCACTGCTTATTTGTGCGAAAAAGCGTGGTATTTGGAAAGTGCAGTAGCTGTTCGACCATAGTGAAGCTGATGTCTGTCAATGCACTCTCTCATGTGGAAAAGCGGTAACATTTTTTTCATGAACCTTGAGATTGCCTTAGGGTAAAACTCACCTCTTGTCACAGGATTAAGAGTGATTAAACCTGACAAGACAAATGCAGACAAACCTAAAAAAAGCCCATAATAATTAAAATTACTGCAAGGCTAGAATGTGAATAGTGGCCATCTCATACCATTTGAACCATTAGTAAGTTGAGAATTATCTTGATTGCAGAACTGATGATTCTTGCATAGTGAATTCCATACTGCAGCTTACTGTGATTTCTGATACAACCTTCACCTAATATTACTTTGAGATCCTTCTTTATTAAAAACCCTCTAAACTAAACTTCAGTTAAACACTGCTGAAAGAGTATACATTTTCTCCAGACTGCCAGTTCTATTTAAATTTTCTTTACTAGGGAGTGTGTCGAGAGCCATGGTATTTATACCAAGTGAAATACAGGGACAAGCTTACTTTGGTCTTACAGGGGCAGTCACTATGCAGCCGGGCATTGGGGTCGTTACTGTGTGTGCACTCAGAGATCTGAAGTCCCCAGTTCTTGGTGTGGTCAGGAATTCCCCAGCTGCCACCTATGGGAGAGAAACAGGGTGGTTTGGAGAGCTGGACTGACTTGACTGACTGAACTGCCTGGGGCCTGCACAGCAAAGCAAATGACTAACTGCTACTGGAGCTGTCCTGCTGGGAGTGTTAGGACAGCCTCGGATTCCCCCAGGCACTCCCAGCCATGCGTACACCAATTCGTGTGCGTCAGCGTGCTGATGAATTCTCTGGGTGAAGAATCCCAGTCCCAGACTGTCCCCAGGAGACCTCCCAGGCAGCTCCGGCTGCAGAACGGACCTGGCCGTGCCTGCGGGAGGTGCTGGTAGGCAGTCAGCCAACTAGCTGGATGTTTTAAAGCATTGTAAGATCAGAAATATATCGTGCATTTACTGGTGTGGTCATACAGGGCCACGGACCCACCAGAATTCCTCAGCACAATGCTTCGTGGGGTCCTGGCTGATCCACCTGGAGATGCCATTGCTAGCACACTTGCAACAGAGACTAATCTGGTGATGTGGACACCAGATCAATCTGGAGATCTGATTATCCATGTAAGCCCTGCCTATACAGAGCTCTCAACAACCATTTTTTTTTTTTTTTTTTTCCTCTGTCACTGAGTGTCTCTGCAACTGAAACAAAATTATGCAATTGAGTTTAAAGCAGAACTTCCCTTCTGGGTGTTCAACCCCAGCTAAGGATAATTTTTGTTGCAACCAGGAGTGTAACAAAGCAGTGGGCAGCTTCTTGCAGTCATACCTGTGAGATAGCTCCAGCAGGAGGCAGGGACAAGGCCTGAGCTCAGCAGTAGCTCCTGGGCTCCTGGTGCCAGCCCCAGGTCAGGGAGCTCAGAGCCATGAAAGCCAGTGGATGCCCTCCAGGCATGTAACTTGCTTTTGCATGAATTCAGCACTGTCGGTAGTGGCCTTCTGACAAATGAGATGATAACACTGCTGCAACTAGAATATCTTGCTTATTTCATGTAGTCCCGATTATTTGGAGAATATGCTGAACCAAAACTAGCCAGTGATTTTGAACATAAATAATGATCTATGAAAGCTTCTAAATATATTATGCCATTAATCCAGTGTGCTCTTTTTTATTTTATTTTATTTTTTTATTTATTTGTTGAAAGGAATCAGAAGCATGATTGTATTATTTATTACTAGAGGAATGTTGCTATAGTAACCCTTACACCTTATTATTAGCTGTATACAGGAGTTGGAAAGTTACAGGGGGGGGGGGGGAGAAATTTGTCCAGTAATTGGGCATTTTCAGTAAAAGAGGTGTTTGCCTTCCTTGAAAGGCTGTGTATAGCAAGAGATCAGAGAGATCTTTATAATGTGCACGGGGAGGGATGAAAGGAGGAAAAGTTGTTAGATGTGCAGGGACTTGTACTATGTTAAGTTGGCTCATTTTTATCATTGTCTTACCGTGGCAGTTCTGAAATCTGGGCTGTGTGGGTAACCATAGAAACAGAAACTCTGCAATATGAGGACCTCAACACAGTGCATTTTAAGAAATCTTCAGATGTGATTAAATTGATTATTAGAGATAAAATGTCACATAAATCTCTCATACAGTGTAGGGAAAACTAGTGTTTCAGCGTGACTCCCCATCCCAGAGTTTTCCGAATAGCTAGTGAGACACACAGCCCGGTTGCACTGTGGCATGGCTCATGAGGAAGTCCCCAAGGGGCTGTGTAAGTCATTCCATTTGCTGGAAAGCAACCCCAAAACTCTGGGAGCTGACTGTTCCTTTACGTCCTCAGACCTCATGGGATTGTTGGAAAGAAGAGATGACATTTTCCTTCTCCCAACCCCAGCCCTGCTGTTAACTCAAAGAAGGTCATCAGCAAATATTAGGAGAGTTGAGGAGGATCTACTTTTTGCCCTTTTTAAAATCAAAACAAACCAAAAACAAAAAAACAGTGCAGTTAGTGCTGTACTACAAAATATTTTGTTGTTTCTTTTTCCACCCACTATTTTAGCAGAATTACAAATTATATTCAGGCAATTTGTTAATTGCAAAACTGAAAAAATAACAAAATATAAGCTTAGTATGGGGTAAGCAGAAAGTTGGTTGTAGTTTTTTTTTTTTTTGAATTTTTTCTAAGATAATGGACAAAAATAATTCTGATTTAGAAATTAAGAGAGTTATATAGAAAGTGACAATGATTCACTGAATTTCTTGAAGCCTGGTAGATTAGTTGGCCATGTGAAGGAGGATTATGAAAACAATTTAGAAATATTATACACTTTATTGAAACTTTTTGTAGTCAGTGATTGTGCCTTTTTTCATCAGAAGAGATTTGGTTTAATATGTTCCTGATTACTTTTAAAGTGCTGTGGTAGGTAGTATGCAAGCCAGTTATTATCTTAGATTCAAATTTATGTCATTCTGAATTATTAACCAATTATAATTCACCATTCAAAGGACTGAAAAAGGCAACATATATTTGAAATTTCATGAAACACTGTTCTCATGAAAATCAGCAGTGATGCTGAGTGGTATTAATGTGCATGAGATTTTTACCTAGTACTAAAAAGCTGTGATAAAGTGAAAATTTGCTTTATGAATAAAATGTTGAATCCGTACACTTTTAGATATAACACAGTACTTACAGTAAAATATATATACACCTATATATACGGTAAAAACAGCTATGATATTTGTTGGCATATTGCAAATATTAACTTTTACAGTAAAAATCAAAATGGAACATGCATATCTTTGGACTTTTAAAATAGCTAATTCAGGGCACAGGGCTAAGCACCGACAACAGTTTCACCAGGATTATCTCCTGTTGACCATATGACCACATCAGTGTTTTGTTTTATTTCAATGAACAATATATACCTTAAGAAGTAGAAATCGGAAAAATAACCATCACAATTTGAATTTGATTCTGGACTAACAAGCATGGTTCAGGGATAAAACAGTACGGAGCTAAATGTGGAACAAAGAAGTTTGCTGAATTTCATTTGCAGTAGATCAGTTTTGCATGAGGCTTAGTGCTGGGTCCCCAGTCATTCAAAACATTTAAGTAAATGTTTTATTAAAAAAAAAAAAGAAAAGCAACCCTAAATCATATTATTTGCAGTTTTGTAAAAGTCTTTGAATGGCACAAAGAAAGGAAGGGACTATAAAAGAGAATTGTACAGGCATTTGTGTCCCAAATATATATGTTTTCTGGAATGTTTGTCCACCTGTTTAGATAAAAATATGTTTAAAAAAAATAAACTTCAGCATAATGGCAGCAAAGCGGCAGCTCTGTTTTGTTGCTTTAGTAATTGCTTGTCATAATGGTGTAGGGCTAATGTTGTTGGAAGAGCAGTATGTTGTGTTCCGTGAGTCTGCAGCTAATTTGCAATAGACCGCTTGCTGATTTGTAATAGCGGTATTAGGCGCATGTAGAAAACATCTCTTTTGGAATTGTAATTAAAAGTACAGATACAAGGGAGTACAGAAGTTTCCCCAAATTGCCATTTTATTTCTCTACTTTCCTCCAAGTGGCTGACTTTAACCAGAATATCCAAGGCACATTCTAAAGCACACAGGCCTTTCATTCTCTTTCAGCTACACTGTTCACCCCTGAAGGTAATATTTCCTACACCACACGATAATCCAGTCCTGAAATAAATAACTAGATGTGCAAACACTATAATTAATCTGACAAAGTTCAAACTAAGACAAGTATATTGCTGGCAGATTTTGTTTGCAGAATGTCACTTCCAAGAGCCAACGCTGCGCAGGTGTATTTGTATTCTCCACTGCAGGCGTGGATAATTCTTCTCATTGTTTGAGGTGACTGCGCTGCAGCTGCAGAGCGCACGGCAGAAAGCACGGTTCTCGTATAAAAGCTTCCTGTGTGCTGTCAATACAAATGGCTCTCAGGTAGTTTTTCAATTGCCTCTCATTACGACATTGCAGGTCCTAAGCTGTTGAAATCAGCTCGCAATGGTCTACCTAGCAGGGCAAACTTTGTCCTTCACCTCACCCTGGCAGCAAGGCTAATAGCTGTTCAAGAGGCCAATGGATCTTAATAAAAAATGGAAATGGTTTTGCCCCTTCATTTTAATTAACATTATGTCTACATTTCTATGATAATGGATAATTAAGTGAGTTACCTTGACATTGGAATGTTCTTGGAAATAATTTACTGTGCTATTTCATTAGGTCTGTTTCATTTGTCTGTTTTATTTTGAATGGAAGTTTCATCATAAATATTTCTGAATATGATTTATACATGAACTAATTATTATTCACTGAGTAAGGATTTTTCAAACCACAAAAACTCATTATGTGCATTTTAAAAACCTTTTTGTCATCATATATGTGGCCTACCTTGTCTGTTTCTTCAAAGAAAGACTTTTTTTTTGTGGAGCATCTGATCATCTCTTCATTCTGTAAACACCTCACATGCAGATAGGTATTCTTATAAAATAATATTATTTTGACAATAGTAATTTTTTTTATTTCTTCCACCTGGGTTTGTTTATTATATTTCAGTCAAAAATGTTAATCAATTAAAAGTGTTCTTCAACAAAATCTGAAAGAATTATAAAGAGGAAATTTTTGCCTATGCTTATTCACGAGAGCAATGCATATGCCCTTCCAGCAAACTGTGGTATTCCCCAGTAGCATCCTTGCTCAAGCACAGCTACGCTGTAGAAAACATTCCCTTTACTACTTATATACATACTGTAGTAAATATATATATATGTAATGAATCTTCTAGATCTGTTAAGGATCATGTCTTGATCTTACGTCTTCTCGCATATCTACTTATAAAGAAATGGGAGATGCATGCAGGATTGTTATGTCCTTTTTGCTGGAATGTACCATCAGAAAAATATTTCAGCAGCAGTTCTGTCCCTCAGCTTCTTACAGGATCGTGATTTTGATTCAAGAAAATACTTAACTGTGTTTTGTTCGTCCTATGGGGATATTGTAAATTCTACTGCAGAACTTTCTACTTAGAGAGGTGCCCACAGCTCATATAAATAATAATAGAATTGCAAAGTGGTGAACTATTTTTCATTTAATAGACATAAATTTATTAAAACCATGCACTTCAAATATCCCATGGAAAGTGGTCATTAAAATTTAACTTATTCATCTTTCCTCATATACCTGTCTGCTATGTGAGAACTAGCAGGAGGCCACCTTTTCTTTCGAAGGCATTGTCAGTGAGATTAGTCTTCAAGGATAACAACAAAGAAAATTTTCAATCCTAGATGTGTTGAAGAATTTTTGAGAGGTCTACTACTTTTGTGATGCAAATTACCAACTGCATCATGAAAACAAATTACACATTTGTTCATTTTAAAGTATAATATACTCTCTTCTTCCAACACTGCTGGTTTGCACACATGGACAAGAGGAAAGGAAGGTGACAAGGGGAAAAGGAAGTGAATAGTTGGGAGAATAAGTGCTTTAGGGCAGTATTTGAATATATGATTAAATGTGATAGTATGATCGGTGAGGAGCATTGCATGCGGTATTTCTGCAGGAAAACTGTAGCAGTAATAATCGGACACTGTTAAATGGTAACTGGTTGGAAACTCTGTGGAGCATTGTTCAGCAACATTTTTCTGTCTGTAATGCTGCCTCTGAAGCCCAGTCCTGCAGCCGGTTCTCTCCCTGAAACTGTAAGTTCAAGGCCTGGGGACAGCTGGGCTATGCTTTGCCATTGGCTGAGTCATCTGTTGTATCCTGGCGAACAAAAGGGCAATTTAAGTTTTCATAAAACAAATGAATTCATGTGTTAATTTTTGAGATGGACCAATGTGTGATATTCAGTGACATATTTTCCTGTATCTCTGAGATGTTCTCTAAGGGTTCTACTCTGTGACCTCTTATGGCCCTCAGCCATAAGATATGACGACGATCAGTAGTGCTGTTCATCTGACACGAGCTGAGAAGATGATTTCGCTAAAACATTTGTGGGAAACCAACAGGCAAATAGTTTGGCTCTTTATCAATTCCCTTGCTCTCTCCAGTTCCACTCCCCTGCCATTTGAACCAAAGAAGATTGTAGGATCCTTGAGGAATTGCAGTCCTGCATCCCACACAAAGGGC
Organism: Alectura lathami; assembly: GCA_013399715.1. NCBI lineage: Eukaryota > Metazoa > Chordata > Aves > Galliformes > Megapodiidae > Alectura > Alectura lathami. Next base: position 232,921 of record VXAV01006290.1, on the reverse strand, counting down.
TCCAGCTGCCTTTCTTCCTAGCCAAGCACACATTCTGCTCCCTAGCTGGTGAGACTGGAGAGACCAACAAGCCACCACCTGCCAAGGTTTAGACTTCCTGGCCTTCATTGCTGGCTGACTCAAGGGATTGCTAGTGGCCCAACACTTGTACGACAGGCAGCCTATGGCACCAATTTGCTGGACAGTCCGGTGCTTTGTCCTCTTGGCTGCCACACCAACAACTGCCCAGCTGTGATCTTCTTCAGGCCTTGTGCACAACTGTCATTCAAGACTTTCTGTGCCACTGAGCCCTATGATGTCTGGGGAGAGTCAGAGGAAAAGACGCAAGGGTGAGCTGTGTTCCAGTCCGCAGTGATTCCCCAAACGAAAACCTCAAATTAGTTCTGCACAGCCTGTAGTGTGCTGCCAAATATTGTTGTTGTTATTTACAGTACTTGGTAACTGGGTGAGCAGTTTTTCCAGGCAGATTGTTTTATAAGGATCGTAAACTGAAGATCCCCTTTTAGCTCTTTCTACACATCCCCATAAGACGTCTTATTTTAGGCAGCAAGCAGAAGAATAGTACCTAATTGCACCTGGAACTGCACAATCATTATACCTTTCCTGCAGAGGGACGCATTAAGGAACAATTCTTACATCTTTCTGTTGTAAGACTTTTTCCTCATAGTCTCTTTAGAAGAAAATACTCCAGGTTTGAATTTTTATTTAAATGTTGAATCATATTGACTTTAATGGGAATAGAGACAGATAATACTAATTAACTAATAATAAATAATTCCTAGCCTAAGCTAAGATAAGAACATGAGTCAATCAAGAATGACCTGGTGTTGGTAGGGCTATTTAATAAAGGAAAACTGAAATGAGTACGTTTTAGTTTCTCTATAAAAATTACTGCTGTAGCCTTCCTGCACTCTATAAAGATTTCCCTTCCACCAAATTTCTGGTTTGTCATTAGGTCACCTAACTGCAGTAGGAATCAAAAACTTTGCTTATGTTTTCTTGAGGGAGTCAAGCTTGCCAAACCTAAATAAAACAAAAGTTTTTAGAAAGGCATACCCTTAAATCAGTTCATTAATTTGCACCCTAAGAAAAAAATAAGATTCAAGATAAAATTGTAACAGCATGCTATTGTAAGGCTTTATTATATACTTTAGATGGTATATTAACCCAATAAAAATCTAAAATTTAAATATTTATACAGTGCTAACCACATTGCAGAATCAGATAAATATTTCATTTATTAACGTAGGCATTGATATATTTATATTGAAAACACTACAGTGTAGCCTATACATTATATACTGCTATTATAACATGAGAAATCTTCATGCCAAATAATTGAAAGTGTAGGTCACAATAGCATAAACAAGTGTCATAGTTTTATGACCTGTTCTTTCACACTTTGTTCTATATACAACAGCTAATATGATGTACTTATACGTTGCCTTTGACTACCGGATCCGTGTAAAGATATTTCAAGCTTTAACTCCTGTAGACTGTTCTTAGTTTATATAGAATATACAGAATGTAAATTGATCTTGAGATCTCGAAAGTCAGATTAGAGGGTTTTTGGGAAAAAGTTGGTTAGTTTAACCTTTGTGAACATCTGGGTGACACAAAACACATCTTGCCTTTTATTTCCAAAGAGAGTGGAAATTCATGAAGCTTGCCCACTTTTTAAAGGAACTCAGTGCATGCTCCTTCTGTCTCTCTACATAATAGAAGCTTCAATTTTTGAGGCTGCACTGTCAGTCCGGCTTCTTTGAAAATGTCAGTGTTGGCAGCTGACAAGTTGTTCAACTCCAGGTCTAACACTAATGTGATAGACAAGTCTGTCATGCTAAGAAAAAGTTTATCAGAGACCTAGAGTCCCTGTACAAAGGAGTCCTTGTTTTTTTCTTTCTTTCTGTCCTTTTTTTTTTTTTTTTTATTATTTGAATGCAAAGTATGAAGGCTCATCTAAGTAGGAAAGATTCTTCAAAATCTCTAATTAAATACATGACAGCTGGTGAATTAGAGCATTTTGTCTTAGCGCTGCCATCCTGTAATGTTTCATAATCCTGAGAGTCCAAAGCATGAATTAATTATGCTTAAAACCGTCCTGATACCCAAATGAAGAGAAAAAATAATCAAAAGCAAACCTAAAAGGCCTCTGAGAAAGCAGGTAGTTCTGCTCATAATGAGTAACTAGAACTAAATTATTTCCAGATTACCAGACTTTACTCTGGAGAAGCTTTGATTTAGAAAATATTTATATTATAAGACTATTTGGTTAAGGAAACAACTTATTTTTAAAATAATGCTTTTTGTTAAATATTAAGTGCTAGCGCAAAACAAAAAACATCCACAATCCTCACTCCAGCAATGACACATGAATTGATTAGGATGCAGTGCAACTACACTTAAAACTTGTGTTTTATTTATTTACCAAAGGTCTGAACTAACTAGTTAATGAAATTCAAATGTTTGAAGATTTTTGCCTAGTTAAGACATGTACTCTGTATGGAACAAAAGAGGAGGAAAATGCCAAACATTTCTCAGGATGATGAAGAAGTCTTTGAAGAAATGAAAAAATTTATTAAATTCTGTTTTTATGAAATACATTTCCATTGAGAAAGGCGCCATTCGATGGTATGCTTGAACAGAGTAGAAACGACTGAGCATCTTTGTCTCAGCTGTGATTTCTCTATAGAAGGATTTTTTTTTTCCCCCTAATCCATCTGTTAATGTACCATTTTAATTAAAGAAATTGTGTAAAAGTACACTGGTCTTGGATAAATTTACGCAAGAAAGACTTCCACCAAATGAGACATTTTCGGCATTCTGGTGAACAAGAGGAATAACTTGGTGCAATCCTGAGAAGTGCTTGGCAGTATATTCTCCACTGCATTCTCGAGTCAGAAATTCTCTAGTCCTTTTCCTGCATTAATTATTCCTGTGTTTGGAGGCATTTGTCCTAAAAGACCTGCCAGTTGCTTGGTGCTCTTCTGCCTTTCAGAAATGCCTAAAATCTCCCTACCAGTTCCTAGAATAAGACAAATGTTATTTACGCTACTATTTGCCTGCATGGGCTGTAACTTCTACTGTTCATACCTCTATTCATCTCCTCAGACTCCTTATCTGGACTATGCTTTTCAAAAAAACCCATCAGACTATGTCCTGAAAATGTTATTATGACATATTATGGTGTACACAGTCCCTATGAAAACTGTTTCTCACATAAGAGAATGGGCATGTGTCACCTCCAGAAGGCACCAAATCAGCTCAGCCAGACACATTTCATTCTTGAACTAAGACTAAATGAAACATTTCAGTTCATTTTGAAATTGAGAAGCATGTCTGAACAGATGATATCACAACATTTCTAGTGAATGCACCAAAATGAAAAAAAAAAATATTCATTAAAATTTCCCTGAACTTCAAATTATGCAATAAGGATCGATGAGGCAGAAACGCATCCCAAAATCAAATGAGAATAAATATATATAAGAAATTTTGGTATGAAACTTACCAAAGTGAGCTTTAGTTAACAGGTAAAGTGCCAGTAGGTGGCACTCAGGAATCTATAACTTTTTTCCATATGGGGCATTCTATGGCCAGTGCAGCTGGATGCTTCACAGCACTGTTTGTGTCTCCTGCTACACAAAAGAGCTTTATGACTTCTGCTGGATGGAAATATTGATGTGTAAGGGGAACACCTGTTGGATACAAGGGATGGCTGATGCGGTGTGGTGTCATATTCATAAATGATTGGGAAGATCAGGTTCAA
>VXAV01006290.1:196531-220779 GCA_013399715.1 Alectura lathami | reverse complement strand
TAGAATTTGGGAAAATTTGTTTCCAGTGTCTTAATTTTCTTGCCTGGGATTAATCCAGATTTTCAGCTCATCGTAAGACTTGGCAATTCTAAACTTGCAATAGTATCACTCAAAAGAGAATTTTGTCTACTCTTTCCACAAATTAGAGTTCTTCTTGAATCCCTACTGTGGCCAGTATTAAATGTGTTGAAGTGCTATATGAAGAAGAATAAAGTTGTCCCAATCTCTAAGTTACAGGTAAGAGTGACAAGCAAGAGAAAAAGCCTCTACATTGAAATTTCCAGTTCTTTATTCTAACAAGAAGACATAACTGGAGTTGTATCTCCATCATACTCTATTATGAGATTATACCATTTTTCAACCAGTTTCTGTCATGGTGGTTGAAGGTATGCATAGACCATTTTCATTTACACCAGTCTTTTCTGCCTCTCACTGCAAAGAAAGATCAGCTAAAAGCATATGAAAAACTCTGACATCAATCCAGTTTATCAAACTGCCACCCAGTGCTGTGTTAGGATGACTTCTGAATCAATTTCTGCTTGCAGTTACGTAAGTAGGTGTTGTAAGTTTGGCCTCATGGCAAACAAATGGCTTATTGATGCGAGAACAAAGCCAACCTTCTTGAATATCTGGACGCCAGAGTATACACATCTCGTTGACAGCAAGTCCTCAGTCTGGGCTGTAGAGAAAGTCCCCAGTACGGGGGTAAAGAACCATTGTCTGCCGAAGGAGTTGGCTTTAGACAGCAAGATATTTAATATCCCTTTGAGCAGATTTAAAGTGGAATAGCATCAATGCTATGCAGCTAAGCTCAGTTACCACTGCAGGGGCTGAATTATGACAAATGAGTTACTGATACTCGTGTTTTTCCATCTTGAAGTAGTGAAGATTTCCTGTGAGCACTGAAGGCCTGTTATCCTATTTTTAAAATGCAGTAGAAGTACCAGTTGCTGGCATGTAATCAGATCTGAATTCCTAAATTTCCACTTCAACACGGGTATCCTGGGACATTATTTGGAAGCAGTGATTTTATTTCTAATAATTCCTCCTGTGGATATTCATTGGGATTTTATTTTACTGAGAAATGGAATGCAGTAACATGTAAAGAAATATATTTTCACGTACTTTTAGTTATTTCCCTTCAGAATATTTGCCAGAACTAGGTTTATTATGGCTTGCTTATTTCTTTTCTTCCAGTAATAGATAACTGCTAAAGACGGATGTGTGTATTTTGTTTAACCACGGCCGTGATGGGTCGAGGACACATTAAATCATCTTCAGGCTCTTATTTGCAGCCAATTCTGAAATAACCAGAGTAGTGATATAAAATTACTTCATACTGCAGAGCCTTTTATATTGGCCTAAGTCTCTGAAGTCTCTAGTACTTTGCAATAAGACACATTAATGGTAAAATAGCAACAGCAAAGACAGAAGTCCGCGTGGAACTGCCTAACAGACAACTGAAGGTTTGCTTAAGGTACTAATATATAAAAAAGAGAGAGTATTTTCCTCTCCAGTTTTCCAGACAATTATTTAGATTTAAAGTCCAATCACATTTTATTAATAGTATTCTAATATTCTGATGAGATTAAAAGAGGAAAATGGTCTTCGTGACAATTTCTACAAATGCAGCCTGTCTGCACATTTGTGTTTGAAAATGCCATTTATAGTTGNAGATTTCACTGTTTATAATTGTCTACTGTCATCAAAAGCAAGAGTCACTTTGAAATTTAAGCTTACGTTATTATATGTTAGAAAGAAAAGTAATACATCTCCTGTCAGCAGCACATCAGCCCCGTATTTGCAATGTGTCTCCTTCTATTAATGTATTGGCGAGGCTGCATCACTGATTTATGGTATGTAATTAGCAATGACTTACTAATATTTTATCACCAGTTCTTTGTATAAGAAAATGAATTACAAGCAAGGTACATTCCAGCAGTGTCTGGTGCTCACTTTGAAGTAACTTGCAGAAATCAATGTGTAATTCTCACCACTCTTCTTTCTCAGATGTCTGAGAAACAAGATGGGCTTTCTCTAGTGGGTTCAAAAGTCTGAGCTCAATTATATCATGTTTGGAATGAACAGCAGAGCATTTATGGAAATCGCTTAATCTCCAGGTATTACTGCAGTACTTAGGTCAAACAATTTTTAGGCCAAGAATTGTCCCCTGAGAGAAAAATGCATTGCAGGAGCGAGAGTGTCATTCATACAGAGGTCTGGAAACAGGAAAAGGTGATATGTTGCAAAGTCTTTTTGTTGTATATAAATAATACATTGAAATTATCTTTCTTACAGTGGTTGCAATCTCTGTTTCAAGGGAAGTAATTAAAATTTTATGGATCTTGTTTAGTAATGCTAGTGGGAATAATAGATGTAGCAAATGGAACAATCTGAAGTTACACAAAAGAAAATTATGGCTGCAGACTGACAGCAGATAAACCAAAAAAAAAAATTTTTGAAAGGGATCTGAAGTCATCAGTAACAGTACATCTGTTTCCCTGTAGAGGTATATGATAATTTATTGTTCTAATTCGGCCAGTCTACTGTATACCTTTATTACCCAGAAATAAATATTCTGAGCCAAGTTGTTATTGAGTATAATTTTTTGTTTCCTTTCATGGATGTGGCTATACCTGGTATCCAACATACCCACTGGAAGGCAGAATCTAAAATTTTTCAACAAAACTATGATCTGTAATTCTCTAGTATTTCTGATGGGAAGTAGCACAGTGGGGTAAGTTATATGGAAAGCAGAAATACAGAAGTAAGCAGAACAGTGAACGCTGTATCCAGTGTAATCTTGGTAGCAAGTTATCCTCTGCACTCTTGCAATAAAGAAGTAGAAAAAGCCAGAGTTAAGTCAGAGCAATGCACAGATAATTCTGTATTTCAGTTAGTTGTAATGTCCAGAAATAATTGAAAAAAAAAAACCAAAAAAAAAAAAAACCAAAAAACCTTGATCCATCAAATATGAAATATTTCTACAACGTAAAAATGAAATTTTGATTTAAGAAGCAATCAGTACCAACACGACAGCAAAAATCAGTAGTTTCTAGATTATATGATTAGGGAGTGGCTGAATTTGTAATTTGGCGAAAGCTTATTTATTTATTTTACTTAATGCATGCAAGTCCTAGATCAGAACACACAAAGAGACAATATATGCTTATCAAGATTCTCCTAGAGGCATGCTTTAAATTGTTGCATTTTTTCTGTAGTCTTTTTTGTTGATGGCCCGAGGTTTAAGAATGACAAGTCATTGCTCCTGCTATAGAAAGAATCTGATTTTGTAACGTTTTCGAGTGGCATGCCTTTCAGTTAGTATCATGATAATCAAGTTTGTAAAACCTTACTGTCTACCTGGGTTTATATTAATGACTGGTCACAAATGTAACTTTTACCGTTACTGAGGGTCTTGTAAGCTACTTCAGCACCATAAACCGTGAGAAGTTTTGAAAGTTGTGTTGGGGGTTGTTTGAGAAAAGAAATACAGATGTTATTTATTTGTTGGATATAGATGATATTTCAGATTGAAAATCTGTTTAAAAATTTTTGATTTTTTAAAAATGGATATTTTTCCATTTATTTAAAAGAGAGCTAGCAGATTATATGTATATAACATACACTTATTTAAAACTAGAACTGAAAACATTTCAGTAGCTTCTAAAGCTTTCACAAACAAGCTTCCTGGTGAGTTTTAGAACATGTGACTTACCTTGACTTGCATATTTAGTTTTGTCTTTGATTTTGCAGATGCAGAAGAAAAAATTGTCTTTACTTAGCTGCAGGTTGGAATTTGAGTTTGGTCTCTTCTGTCAAAAATATTCTTAAACCTACTATAAACTTTAGTTAATTAAGGAATGTGAAAATGATACCTGTTTTGAACATGAATAGAGGGCATTTTACAAGCTGCCTGCACAGTGTTTGCATAATGTCTTGAAAAGCAGTTCAGTGGAATTATGTGCTTGGTGTTTTTATTATGAATATTATAGTTCTGAAGAAATGAAGCAATGAGTGCTGCCTACAGATGTGCCCAGTGCAAATGAAAAACTCTCTGTTCCTTGTTGAAACCCTATCTGATTCTGATATGAAAGCATGTTTTTTCTCTCCATACTAACAGCACTGACTTCCTGCAGAAACTTAGGCATAAAATATTCACACAGAATGTAGCTTAGTGAAAAGAAGTAGAAAGGTGAGACTTCTTGTGATGATGGAAGGCCAAAAATTCCAGAAATACATATTTTACACCATCATCTTTCATTTGGAAAATGCTTTTGGTTACTGCCAGGAAAGGTTGTAGTCAAACCTTTGGCCTTGATGATATGTTCAGTATCATGGTACCAAATCTCACAGAATGATCAAATTCTAATTCAAGGGTCACTCTTGTTTTTGTGAATTATGCTGAATATAGTAGAAATGCTTTAAAGAAATGTTTCAAAACAGAAAAACAAAAGCAAATCAGAAGTCATTTCTGCACCAGTGAATTCATTAAACTTTATTCTAAATGTTCTGAAAATTAAGAAAAATTGAGAAGGGTCTTTTTATCTCCCATTTTAAGGTAGTAGAAATTTTAATTTAAGAAAACATAAAAAATATCTTTCCAGGAGAATAGTAGCTGCTGTCCTACTAAATCATTGTTTGTTGGATTCTGAAATCACCCTGTGTGACACAGTGCCCCTTTCTGTCTGAAACTGCCTCAGAGGGGCTCTAAGTGGATCAGACAGTTAGACAAGCCAGTCCAAATCCATCACTAGCTGACATCAGTTTCTTACTCAGAGAAAACCTTGATCTCGTTTATAGCAGTTAAGCTTCATCGCATAGCTCAAGTTTTTCTGACTGACAATTTTAACAAAACCACCATAAAAATTCTGACAGTGTGTGATCCATCATTACTGAAATCATAGACTCGTGGAATGGCTTGGGCTAGAAGGGACCTTAGAGACCATCTGGTTCCACCGCCCTGCTGTGGGCAAGGATTTGCCTTTATGAGTAGTGCCAAACACATCTGAGTTTTGTTGGACTTGTGAGCCCATTTACAAATTTTGTGTCCATCTAGTTTGGGAATGACACTTTTAAAATGAATTCTTCCATTCTGAATGATTCAAATGAAACTGTGGAATTATATAAAAACTTTTAAATGTTATTCATCTTGTGGAAATTGGTATGCATCTACAAGCATTGATTTGCTACAGTTCTTGTACAATCTTTGCTTGTCAGATGATTTTAAGTAGAGATGTGTCCTTCAATGTGCAGAAGCATTTGGCTGTTCCATCAACAAAAGAGATGGTTTTGTGTGACGGATGGCATAGGAGTGCTATGCACACTGTGCTTTTTTTGCAGACCTCTGGTTCATCTCCATGGCTCCCTTGCTATGGTCAACGGCCTCTGCGTGGCCCCATGGCATATAGACAGACGGGCAGGAATCTGTGTCTGTGGTGCCACCACACTGGTCTCAGAGGGTGCAGCTGTACCAGGATGAGCTAAATAGATGCTTGTCCAGAATTCATGGTCAAAGAATCACGAGACCGTGCTGTGACCATTCTCACTCTTTCCAGAGTGGTAGCCTTAGGCAAGTGGGAGTGATGCAGTGGCAAAGTCAACCCCCTCATTGCAGACATCTGTGGTACTTGTCATGCTGTCACAAATGACAGGAGATTTTTTTTCTCCCTCTCTTTTTTTTTTTTTTTTAAACTGTTCCTTTATTTTTTCCTTATATTTTTGTCCTGTCTTTTGACTCAGGGGCTTATTGTTCACAGCTCAGGGGTTTAAAATTAAGATCCTGTATGCTGCCTTCTTTTCTATTCATCTCACATCTGTGTGCCTAAATATGAATCAGTAGCCTGGAAAAGAGAAGGCTCAGGGGGATCTCATCAATGTCCACAAATACCCGACAGGAGGGTGCAGAGAGGACGGAGCCAGGCTCTTCTCGGTGGTGCCCAGTGCCAGGACCAGAGGCACTGGGCACAGCTGGAGCACAGGAGCTCCCTCTGCCCCCCAGGCAGCACCTCTGTGCTGTGTGGGTGCCGGAGCCCTGGCACAGGCTGCCCAGGGGCTGTGGGGTCTCCCCCTCGGGGATCTCCAGAAGCCGCCCGGCCGTGGGCCTGGGCACCCTGCTCTGGGTGGCCCTGCTGGGGCAGGGGCTGGGGCAGAGGGACCCAGGGGTGCCTCCAGCCTCAGCCATGCTGTGATCCTATGATTCTGTGAAAGGGGATAATATATGATAAGCTGTGTGTGTGAAAAGGGGGAGCAAGTATTTGCCTTTGTGGCTTTCAGTTTCAGGACAGTGATGCTGAATGCACTTCAGATATTATGTCAGCATTTCTCAAGCTACTTACAAATAATTTATTTTGATTCTATATTAGCATAACTGTTTTAGATATTGGCAAAGGACAGGAGGACATTAAAAAAATATTTTGTGGACTGAGACTGACACTAAATCATCTGGCATATGATGCATTTGTGTATATCAGGTCATATTTGAAAAAAGTTTGCTTGTTCTGCTGGTTCCATGGGCCTTATCACACTGGTAACTTCAGTCTTAAAACAGAAAATTTCAGCTCTGACCTAGGCTGGTATTGAGTCTGGGAAATAAACTGCAGTTATCTCAAAGATGTGCACATTTATGCCTGTGACAGATGCAGATGTTAAAGTTTTTGGTGCAAGAAAATTCTCTAAGGCTTATTTGGCATGTCAGGTGCCTAACTCCTTGGAAAGTTTTGGGTCTCAACATTAGCTGCTGTCATACTTCACAGTAAATGCGTCTTCTTCCTTGTGGTAACTTACATCACTCATACTGTACACAATAATTAACCTCAATTATTAAATATGGATAAATTTATTTCACTTACACCACTTTCAATTTAATTTCCAACATAGTTGAGTAATTATATGGAAGACTGTTTATCATAACTAATTTATATTTTCAACTATTTTTTAACTCTTAATTAGGCATTGTTGCAAGTGAATGCAGCAAGTGAAAACACACTGACATCCAACAGCATACAATCCCAAGCACTTGCAGAAATATTTGAGTTCTTTCAGCAGGCACTGTGGGGCTGGGGATAAGAAGGGGAGACATGGCCATTAAGGAGGAGCTGCTGTTCTTACTTACATTCACAATAATAATTTTTGTCCATGAAGCGCAGAAGGTCAGTGTGAGAGATGGGATTTTCCAGACTTCACTTTCTGCACAATGCCACAGACATGCAAATAGGAAATAATTTTCTTTCAAATAGGTGTAATTTCCAGTCTGTGCCTACATGCCCTTCAGGGAGAGGACAGCTACAAAGCTAAAGAAGTAAAAAGTGCTTAGCATTTACAGAATGTGTGTTATCAGGGGGATAGGGGAAGCCAGACACTTGTTGCATTAATAATAATGATGACAATAAAAAGAGACATTATGAATCTAGCAACAACATTCAGCAATTTTGCTGTTGTAAAATCTTGAAGCATTACAATTGTGCCAGATACAAATTTATATAAATTCCTTATATCCAGAGTAAGCCAGAGCATAAAGTATTCATCTTACTGAAACTTTCAAAGTTTTGGATAAAATTTTTCCTGAAAATAAATACACGAAAAATATTTTCAGAAAAAATAGAAGCTGTACATAGAAATTTTTGATTTTGTGTAATAGACTTTTTCATCATAACAGCATTTTAACTAATTGGCCTTTGGCTAAGCTGTAGTACGCTTTTGCTTGCAGAAGAGTCCTGCATTATGGACTGCATTAACTGCAGATTGTTTATGAAATCTCAGAGGAAAACTGTGGCTGTTATGAAGTCATTCACAACAGCAAAACTCTGAATAGCAAGTCAGATTCAGATCCTGCATTTTGTAATTTGGTTACTGTGATTTATTACAGATACTCCATCCCTTGAAGTGCTCAAGGCCAGGCTGGATGGAGCTCTGAGCAACCTGGTCTGGTGGGAGGTGTCCCTGCCCATGGCAGGGGGTTGGAACTTGATGATCCTTAAGGTCCTTTCCAACCCAAACTATTCCATGATTCTGCATTCTGTTTTCCAGTGCTTTCCTCTATATACTTTTCAGGGAAGTAAATTCAACAAAATATACCAACACATGACAATAAGAGAACCGATACAGAAAATAATTCATGGTGTAGTATTAATAAATGCTCAATGCAGTAACAGCAATGTGTCATCAGTCACCTGTGTTCGTGTTTGATGGCATCATATCAGCTAATTCAGGGTGCATGTCCTTTGCTTTAACCTTGGCTGAATTTGCAAGTTACTCTAGAGGAAATATTAATCCTTCATTAACTGGTAGGTGTGAAACATTATCTATCAAGAGGGCTGAGGAGGAGGCAAATTAAAATTGGTGTCAGAATGTGTCCTGAGTCAAAATCAAGTCTTTTTCTGCATTCTTGCAAACTGCATCAATTATTAGTAAACATTTTTGAAGGGCAAGTGAGTGAATCTTTGCATTTTGCAGATTTGCTCTTTTTGTCTTTTTTCTTTTTTGTCTTTTTTCTATTTTTTTGCATAAGCATTCAAAACATACATATGAAAACAAATTCAAGGACACATCACATATTTGATCTTACTGCACCTTTAATTTTTAAGAGCCTACATAAGATTGTGTTTTACATTATGCATCAAGATTCTTGTAATTAGGAACTTGTGGTAATGACCCATTCTCAGACAAAGTAGCTCTAATCCTTGTTTTCCATTAACTGCATTGAGAGTTTATTTGCTGAGAACTGGGTGTAATTCTATTAGGAGGAATTGTGAGACATTTGCAAGGCAAGGTATATTAGCATAGCACTTCGCTTTTAATGAGAGCCAAAAAGCATTTGGGGGAAGAGCTAATTATTGGAGATTTTCTTTCTTTTAATAAGAAAAGTCTAGCTAAATGTTAGTACTCTGCTTTCAAGATCCCTTAAGCTTTAATTATTGGCTAAAAAAAAACTGGATTGCAAAAATTCTGTAAATGTTTTCTGAAAGGTTGCACACTTTTTCTTTTGAGGGCAAACTATGGGTAGAGGAGTATCTCGTCTTGCTGCTAAACAGAATGTAAACAAAACAGGGTGATGAGCATATTAGGAGAATTTGGATTGTATTAATCCTTCTGCCTCTTTTTCTCCGCAGCGTATTTTAGATATAGCAACTGCTATACTACACTTCCACCATGAGGAGGAAAGAAAGCCAAGTCCAAAGGAGTACTTCCTCTGCATGAGTGCTCGTGCAGTGCTCAGAGACAGACCTTGCTCTGCACTTTCTGGCCCTTGAAGGGAGTTTCCAGCCGCAGTCTCTATGTATGACAGGTGTGTTCCCTTTGGACACAGGGAAATGGTGGGAGCGCAGCAGCTGCGAGTCCCCCGCGGGGCAGAAGGTCCTGTTACTGCAGTTCCCTTTATGGCTCTGTTCGGTGTCATCTTAACGTTAACAAACTACAGTCCTTCTCAGTGAGAAAAAGAGGGAAATACCTAGACCTCAGTGTCATTTGGCTCACAGCTGTAATCTGTCTTGCTTGAGTTATGTCAGCCAGGCTTTTCTCTCCCTCATCTGTGGAACTTTGGAAACCAAAGTGCAGGAGTATTTATTGCTCTGTCCACTTGCCTCATTACTTCTTACCAACAATTGGGGTGTTCATCACTACTGTTCTTTTTTTTCCCCTCTATTATTATCATCCCTACTGTATGTTATTTTGTTGAAATTTGATAATTTCAGTGTCTTTTAGTTGGGTTTGTTTTTTCCAGTCTTTCAGTTATTGATGCTGCCACCATTCACACTGAAATCAGTGTTTTTTGTTTTTTTTTTTGATTTTTCCCAAAGCATTTAATGACTACTCCAAATGTAACCTAGCAGGATTCTGACCTTAACTGAAACGTCACACATAGGATTTGTTTACCTCTTCACATCCTTGTCTCATAGGTGTTTGTCCTTTGGCTTGTTCCTTTTCTTTTTCCTTTTTGTTTTTTTTTTTTTCCTAATTACTTCTCTATTATAGTTTGGAACACCTTCTGTCTTTTAAATTTCCCTCCAATTCAAATGTTTCATTTCCTTCCCTGTCACTTGTAGTGATTCCCCAAAACTCATCATTATTTACTTATTTATTGAGTGACCGTTATATTCACATGTTTCAGGTAACAGAGTTGCTGCAAAAATGTATATTTTGATGCCATACTATTTCAAATTCTTCATGAATTAAGACTTGGCAGGTGCTATACAGTGTGTTCACAATTATGTGTCATTAGTCTTTAATGGCTCAGGATGTATGATGAGGATGATGGAGCTCATATTCATACCTGAAAATTTCTCTCTAGGGTCACCATTAAATTACAGGTAGATAATTGAAAAATCAAAACAATACTGACAAAGTCACCTTGGCCAGAACAAGAGAGGTGACAGGCAGCCTGCAACTCTTCAAGCATATAATTCCCTTGAATACTCATGCCTATAACATTATTTTCTAGCCAGTCCATGTAAAGCAATTGTAAAAAAGAAAAGAAATTTACCAAAATGACAACTCTGACAAACATGGGAGAGGACTGAAATTGCTCTGCTGAAGCTGTTACCAACTCCAGCTGCCTGTCTGACCAACAGATACCACTGCCAATTATGAGAAAGGCTTTGCTGAGCTACAGTTTTCAGATGATGTGCACTGAATACCTTAAATACACTGGACCGCTGGCTCTGGAAATCACAAGGCCAGGAGGGTGCGTAAGGAGACTGGCTCTTAGTAAACCGGAACAAAGGACTGCAGACTTGCTTCAGAGGACATGCAAACCATAGTAAACTGTAGAATATGCATGAGGGGTGTGAATGGGTAGATTCTGTTCTTTAAAAGACTAGCATACAAGGAGTTTGCAGAATCCCGCTTTCTGAATTCAGCTTTCCTGCTGCTGCACTTGAACTTTCATATTGAGTTCTGGGCAGGCTCTCTTTGCAAAGTCAGGAGAGATTCATGGAGAGAAAGAGAAAGCATGTCAGAGACAGCACAGCATCCTGTGCCAAGTAATTACAATAACTGTGTGACAACTGATTGATATGCAAGTGCATCTGTTGAAGATGGTGCAAACAGTGCAGATGAAAAGATGATAATTCCACAGCAATAGGAGGAAAGCTAATACACAACTGATGGTGGGAAAAGCTAATTGTTTACCTCTTCAGTTCCAAAAGTTATTCAAGGAAGTGTGTAACTTTACAAATTAGTTTAGATACTTGGCTGAATTGCTACAGCCAATTTCCCTCAACAAATAGACTTTGTCATACCAGTACAGAATTACTTCATGATGCCAGGATGTTTCAGGGCTGAGTCTAATGAAGGGACATGTGCTTAAATTCATTTCTGTCTCCAGCTCACCCACAGCTGGTCTCCTCTTGTTCACGAGTTTCACTAGGACCATCTTCTTGTTGATTATCAAGTTCTCTGAACTAAACTGGATTAGAAGGAGGAGAGAATACAGCGGAGGTAATTGAGTCCTTTTGGGGCAAGGTGGGATTTGAAACATTTGGTGGATTTGCTTTTGGTAATACTTGAAGAAATAGTTAGGCATTGGATTTAAGCAGTCTTTACAAGACAATTTGATATGTCATTGGATGGATTAATTTATGTAATCAAAGCCTATGTCCACAATGATTGTTTAAGCTGGCAAAAGTTACTGCATTCTACAAAACTGGTTTAGTTCTAATAGTAATTTTAGAGTAATAATATGCTGGAAATCAGTTTTAAATATAATTGAAGTATTCATTTAGAAATACTAATTATAGGGATGAAAAAATCTGATGGATTTTATACTGGAACATGTAGATCTGCAAATAGGACAGCAGGAGTTAAATCTGTAATAATTTCATAAGTGAATCAGATATTAAGTAAAAAAAAAAAAAAATAAAGTCTTTTTATTAATTTTTTTTCTTATACNAAGCTTTTGAATTATTTGTGTTTCTGATACTGATGTGTTCACCCAATGATATAAGAGCAAGAAAAATCCAAAGATCTTTGAGAATCAAGGCAGGTTTTTCTAAATCAGAACTCCAAAAGGTACTGCAGAAAATTGAATTGCCAACATTCAGTTACTGTCTTTGCTTTAGAATGGGCCCAAATGATCTAACATATTGAAGACTATGTTAATAATTACACTTGGAGGTTTGATTTGATTATAGAAAACCACCCCAGTAGGTTCAAGCATTCTCAGACTAATTCAAGAGAAAAGCATATGAAGAAAAGATTTGCAGAAGTCAGCATGCAGGCACTTTTATCCTTTCTGGTGAAGAGAATCTGTCACTTTTATGCCATTTATAGCACAAATTCGAAACCAGGCAACAGTAACCTTTGAACTCTATCTACAATGAGTCGTACATTATGACTTCAATGAAAGACAATCCAGTGTGAGATCCTTTTGGTCACGTTTCAAAGATATATTCAAACTATATGAGGTTTTCCAAAAGCAGAGGATAAAGGATTTTTTTTTTTAGGACCTCATTCAGTCCAGCCCATAGGCTTAAGCTTGTCATTGTAAGCCTGTGTCTGGATGCCTGCACAGAAATGAGAACTGAAAATAATCTTTACAGTAGGCATATTCATGTGTACTTTGTTAAAAGATGACTTCAGAGAGGCAATTAAAGAGAAATATATTGACTGAAATTAGTAAGTCTGCTGCACAAAACTGGCTGAAGACTCATGATTGAGGTTTCTTTTTATGTTAGTAGTGTATCCCCAAAATATTACTAAATAAATGTGTTGGAAAAATACATTATATGTTATATGATTGATATTTTGTTCATAAGCTTTATAGACAAAGATACTTATCTCTCCATTAATTAATTATGAGATATTTGCAATTTCCCAAGAAGTTCTGCAAGACATTAAGGTAGGTAATGGTCTTCGTCACATCTCATGAAACATATCATCAGCATGATGCATCTAAACTAACAGCTCTTATAACAGCATTACTAGGGGTAAACAAAGTTCAAGGATTTTTCAAATAACATTTTTCTGGTCATGCTTAAGAGAAATTTAAAGCTTGTTTTATCATTAATGCTTATTGTCTGGAATAAAAAAGTATTCTTAGAATGTAAGCTGCCAGAATCTCCAAAGTGCAGACTGTTAACATTTCTCGTCTACAGTGACAGCTAAGTGAAGATGCCTTGCTCATTAGCTATAAAGGAAATGTGGCACAGATGAGCTCAGAACATAAACACCTATGGAAATCGAGAAAACTTAATTCCCTTTCAGGCAGAAATGTGTTTGTTTTTTTTCATGCTGAAAACTTAATAGAAAATTAATTAGTGGAAATCTAGCAAATATCTTTCCCGGGGCCAGAACACACCATGCTTTCCATGTCAGTGCGTATTGGTGTTCATTTCTGCAGCCCTGGATTTAGTTTTGCACTACATTGGTGCCTTTGTTGCTTCTGAGATGCTTGTCGTTGTAACTTATCACTACAATTTGCATGTTTCACTTTCACATGGACTTTGTTATTTTTTTAGTCATCCATACATAAATTCTGTCTGACGACTCAGACTGAAATCTAGCCGATTTTACTGTACACGCCTTGTGTTGCAGGTGTTACTGAGGAACTGTTTAAAATTCCCTCACATGTAAGTGCTGGATTTTTCAGTTTCTGTGTCAATTTACCAAAGGTACTTTCAGGCCTTGTATTGCTGCATTAGAGAAAAAAAAAAATAAAAATAAAAAATAAAAAAATTTGAAACTACTTGGTTTTAAATTTGTACACCTAAATCAGGTTTCCTTTTATATTATGTATTTTCTTTTCTTTTCTTTCCTTTTATTTTATTGTTCAGATAAATCAAAGTTACCACATTTTGCTCCGGTTTTTTTTTAGGAAGTGTGAGTATGAGAAGTGGTAAAACTGAAAATAATAATACTGAACACAAAATTCACAATTTGAAAATTACTAGATACATTTTTCTAAACTTCTCATTGAAATATGAAAAAAATATTCGTTTTTTTGATTTCTATAAATTTCTTAATCCTCCTTTCTTAATCATCTCTATCTGCAGAATGTGGATCCATGCCAACATAAAATGTATAAGATGACTCAGGTTCTAGCAGAGAAGCAAGGTAAGAAGGGAGCAAAAAGAGTTCTTATACATGTTGTTACATTTTCTTTCTTTATGCGGCTGGATATGTTTTAAGGACAGCGTGTTTAAGGGTTTTTAAGAACCAAGCCTTTACGTTTCTATTTACAAGCAAAATGGATTATTTCTTAAGCTTATATTGAAATGTAGTCATCCTTATATGAACTGCATCATGCTTCACATCACAAAATGACAGGAAGTGATTATTTCATGCAGTTAAGTTTCTGGATTAAGGAGGTTACAATTAGTACCTCCTCAAATAATAATTACTTACATGGCAAACAGTCTGTAAGATAGAACTTAAATATTAAGCATTGAGCCACAAAGCAGCAAGAATTGGAAGTCGTACAAATGACAATGATAAGTGTAAACAGTCTGTTGGCTGATTCAGGTCGTTTCATGTCCCCTTTAATAATCACAAGATTGATTTAGAAATGTAGGAATTTCAACCTGATGCTATCCATTTTCCAGCTAAAGTGCCTGCCTTTTTTTTCAGACGTTAGATACTTCAGTTTGAATATTTGGATGCATTGAACCTGTGTTCTCTGTAGCTCTTAATATACAAAGGAATTTTAAATAGTTTATGTTCTAGTAGTACCCCTCAAATATAGTAAAGTTACCTGAAAGAAAGTGCTTAAATAAATAACACTTAACCAACAACGACTGAAAATCTTAAACATCCTGGTGAAGTAAAGGGCCTGTGTACTGCTTTATCCTGGTGAATTACCTCACTGCTCTCATCACACTGATGTATCCCCAGCCCTGTGCTTTTAATGCACCATCAAAAGTGTTGTTGTTATGAGATTATGAAGAAGAAAGCGTTTATTTCAGTTTCCACATATTTCAATCCTCCTCCATCACTATCAGCAAGCTACTGCATTCTGCACTGTGTATAGACTTTGGTGGCATTAGTGTCTTACTCCTATACAGAGCTCACCAAAATAATCTCATCCAGGTTTAACAAAGCTATAGGTAACCATGACTAGCTCTGAATCCTCACTGCAAAAAAATGGAAAAATATTTGAATATTTTTACCTCAGTGTAACAGAGCAACATGAACAAGAAATATACAAAAGCTGTGAATGTCAAGAATAAATAGGCAGCTTATAAATGACATTGAAAACATACTGCTTAGAGGAACAAAGTTTTTTTTTTTTTTATTGTTCTGCTTGGTTTGGGTTGATGAAAAAAATCTGAGTGGTGTGTTGTGATGAGGATGTTACAGCGTAATGGCATTTAAAAGTGCAGTAGCTCTATTCTTCAAATGTTTGTATTTTAGACTGAATTTATCAGACTAGGCTTTTCTGCTACGCTGGCTTTGCCTCACCTCGTACAATGACAACCAGAAGTAGCTCTAGTTTAGCACAGCACTGGAATGTGGCACTAATATGATAACATCTGTTCACTGCAGCAGAGGTACAATGACCTTGGTGTATCATCATTAATTTCTCAAAAACAATCCATCCAGAACTATTGCTGGTAGAAACAATTTGAAGAACATCAGCATCTAGTCAAACTTATTTAGTCTTTGACATTGATAGAAGGGTTGTTGCTTTTCTGACTGAAATTCATCAAGACCACAAAGGAAGGGCCCTTGCTCTACCTAGTACTGCAAAAATGCTCGGCACTCCAGGGACTCTTCTACTCACACCTGTAAAAGGTGTAAATGAGTGTAAAGACTTTAGAAATCCTTGGCTAACTTCATAGGCTTCCTTTTTAATCAGAACATTGACAAAGAACTTTGTCTTCATTTCTATGCATTGCAGACTCTAAGCAAAAACATGTAAATTATGTGAGAAGCAATATGTCCCCTTGGAATAAGGACATCTGTGTAGATACCAGGCCAGTTCTTTAACAGAAATCAGCAAAGCTAAACTGGTTACAGCACAGCAGTGCAAAGTTAGGTTGTGTTGCTCAGGGGCTTGCCTGCATGAGTTATGAAAAT
The DNA here is from genome assembly GCA_013399715.1 of Alectura lathami. Lineage (NCBI taxonomy): Eukaryota > Metazoa > Chordata > Aves > Galliformes > Megapodiidae > Alectura > Alectura lathami. The sequence continues at coordinate 204,768 of VXAV01006290.1, read as the reverse complement.
TTCCAAGGGTGGGTATTGCACAGCCTCTCTGGCCACCCTTTTCCAGTCCATTTTACACCAGTTTGACTACATGGTTGCCATGGGAGACAGTACCAAAAGCATTGTGAAAGTCAAGGTAAATAATATGCTCTGTTTTGCCGGTGTCCAGAGGACTAGTGATTCAATCACAGAAGGCAATCATGTTTTCAGACATGATTTGCCTGTGGTGAATCTCTTCTGCCTCATCCCAGTCATCTTTTTGTCCTTTGTGTGCTCTTGCTTCCACAAGGACTTGCTCCATTATTTCCTGGAGACAAAGATAAGGCTCAGTGACGTGAACCAGCTTCCTTAGCACCCAGCTTGTCCCATGTCCATATTTCTAGTTTACTTTAGAGGTCCCTAGTACAGTTTTCCCCTACCATTACTGCTGGACAGATTGACCTGGGAGACCTGACGGCAGGCCATGCCAGTAAAGCCTGAGAGGCTGGGTCAAAGAGCCTTAGTATTTTCATAGAATCATTAAGGTTGGAAAGATCATCTAGTTCACTGATACAGCTTGGGGGAATATTTCAGATTGTTTAAAAAAGCATTCATGTCATGGGCTAGCGTAACTGCCATCATTGTCATATCTAACCTGTGTTTTGCCTTGTGGCGTTTGGAATTTTTCACTGGTGAGTGTTCTTGTTTGTTACATGATTCCAGAGAGACAGTGGTACAAAACTCAAGGAAACAAAAGTTAATTTTCCTCAAAATTATTGGGCTGGCACTTTACTAATCAACTTTACCTGTGCTTTAACTAATCAACTTTACCCTTAATAATAAACTTTACCCTTATTGTAAACTTTACTAATCACCTTTACCTTACTAATCATCTGCACCTGATTTCCAGAGCAACCACAGACAGAGGTGGTGAGGGCACAGGGAGGCTACTGAAATTCATTAAACTGCTGGAAGTTTCCAGATCTGTGGTCTTTCTTGGACTTCTGAGCCACAGTTCATTGCTAATGGAGTTATTGGGTTAAGTTCATCATAATGTTTGACCTCTTGTTTAGGAGTCTGATGATGTGTGAAAGCCTTGCTGTCAAAGAGGAGTGATAGTGGTGCAATTTTAGGGGCTAATGATTCTGCTGACCTAATGTCCTCATACAGCTGCTTTCTATTACTGTCGCTTAACTGGGACTTGTAGACTCAAGGGACTAACTTTATATAATGAGCTGGCTGTGCAATTATTGTAGCTACTGCAGGACATTGGAGTTAAGTCTATTTTTTCTTGTTTGTTTGTTTCATCATTTATTCTTACATTATTCTGGTGCAATGTGGACATTCAAAAAATTTAGTTTATTGCTTGTAGGTGAAATGAATAGTGCTAGTTGTTCTTCTGAGCTGTTATAAGGCAGGCATGGTAAACAATTTTTTTCTTTTTCATACTACTCTCTTACCTGAGCACTTTCTAATCTTACACAATTATTACTGTGAAAAAAAACCATGCCAGAGGTCTTTGTGGCTATATTTACATTCTAGTTTATTTTCCTCTTGCTAAGTTAAGAAGCTAAGCGTCTTTATTTTTCTGAGGATGTAAAAGCTACAGTGGCTTAACAGTTTACTTAAAGATGCTTTGCTTTCCAGATATGGCTTATTGCAGTCATGCTCCAGATTGTTTATAAACTGCTATCTAAGAAGTAGGAAATGCTGGTTTTGGTTAAATTATAGAAATTGAAAAAATTATCATGGGTTGTAATGATGAGGATATGGATAAATTAGGCTTAGGCTTACTTTTAAAATGACAAACTTTTTACTGTAATCAAAACTATTTATGGTCAATTATTCATGCAGTGCCATTTTCTCTCATTATAAGATTTGTGGGATTTATTACCAATATTAATGGGGAACAATTTGGCAAGATCTGTCCAGTGCAGTTTTTTATGTGAAAGTGAATTTAAATTTCAAGGAAAAAATAGTATAATCTTGTTTCTGCTTTGTAAAATACACACTTTTTTGTCATGAAGGACAAAACCAAAGGTTTTGGTACCAGTTTTCCATCTACATACTCATTTTGCAGAGTTCACTCACATTATCCTGCAGGAATTGAAAAAAGCTATGGGAGCAAGTAGGGGGTCTCGGCACCAGCCACAAGCGAGACCCATGTGTGTGTGAGTGGAATATGGGCTGTATCCTGTAGCCAGGCCAGAGCCGTAGGCCCAGGAACTGTGCTAGGCTGGGGTCACTGGGGGTCCTGTCATCAATAGCTGTAGGGGGGTAAAGCTGTCTGGATCCAGGGAATATCCTACAGGTGTTGTGCCCAGAGTGCACAAACCTGCAGGGTGTGTGTACTCATTTGTAACCTTGAGGCTGGACCAGCTGGTGAGGAATGTTGGCCTCCGGTCCGCACCTGAGGTCTGTATGTGGGGCCCTGCTGGTACGTGCAGGGATCGAGTGCATGCGCAGTGAGCTCCAGGCTCGCCTGGCAAGCGCATGGGTGACCTGTGAGGTGGGTAAGGGGCTCAAGAGCCAGGCAGGCAGAGGGGCAGTGCTGGTACATGGCAGATCCACAAATGTGCACACGCTGGTGAACCTAGAGCTCTGTGCACATGCCTGAGCCAGTGCACTTGTGCTGCTGCCAGCTGGAGAGAAGGAAGGGAGCCTGGCTGTTGTTGTTTAAGTGAGTCCTGTGCGTAAGTGCTTTTGAAGCCAGCCTGTGTGACCAGTTGCATCGGTGCCCTGTCTGTGTGTGTCTGTGACACTCTGGGATACGCGCTCAGCTTTGCCACTGCCTGAACCTGGAATGGGGAAAGCGGTGGCTGCGTCCAGCAGCCTGGGCAGAGGCCCTGGGTCCTCAGGCACTGGGTTGAGCCCCAGCAGCTGGAGGAGGCATCTGTTCCTCAGCCTCTCCTCGTTTAACAATGACCAGAAGAGACTTCAAACATGAGGTGAATTGTACATCAGAACTACTACATGTTTTGACTCCCAATCTATATAGTAAATTTAATTGAAATATGATAAACTGTTAGCAAATATTAACAGCACCATAAATGTTACTATAAAGTAACTAAGGGCAGATGTATTTTCTTCAGCTGTTAAGTAACTGCCTGTATACTTCATTTCTGTACACTTGGAGTGATCTAATGCTGTTGTCCATAGCAGCAAGTAAACTGAGCAAAACTTAATTAAAGATGCATATCTAGGAAATATGAGTCTTGATTCTACCTGTTCTCCATTCCACCACTGTATGTATTTAATATATTGGATTCTTTTAATGGGCAGTCATGTGCAACAGGTATAGAAAGAATATTCTGTTTGCTGTTGTGCAAGACCCAGAGAGCTGGCCCTGCAGTATATCCAAAGCGCTGCTCAAATGGGCTCTCAGGAGCAGTTGCCTAAGAAGAGCAGTTATCTGCACAGCTTCTGTGAGTATGAGGACTTTGCTCATTTTGAGTCAAATGAGTTTCCTACTTGGTTTGGTGTATGTTCATATGATGGCTTATTTAAGTAGAATAACTGTTTAGGGGTAAAGAAAGAACATGGAGTCATTTAAAAAAAAAAAAAAAAAAAGGCCCAGGGCAGGAGGAGAATGACATTGTTCTGCTGCTGCACCTAGTTATTTTGCAGTAGCATAAAGCACCTGTAGGACTGTGGCCTGAGTGAGAATGTAGCCATGAATTGGCTGACTCCAATGCTGAGCAGCTCACTTCAGCAGCGATCACAGCTTTGGGGGAAAATGAACCGGACAAAGAGCCTTCAGAGACTGTCTGGCTGCAGGGGGTAACCCCACGTGTACCCAGCAGGTAGCTTGGGGGAGATGGCTGTCCAGCCCAGGGAAGACAGAGCTCCTGCAGCTGGGCACAGGGCAAGTTGCAGGGGGGAACAGAGGTCTGCCAGGTCACTCATGGCCCTGAAACACTTCTGGGTTATCAACAGTGGAAGATTTCTGACCCATTCTTAGTTATGGGTGTCCTTTCAAATCACGTTTAGCTAAAGATGTATTTGACTGATTTCCTTGGGAAAAGTATTTCTTAGCTGGTCTGTGTACTTACCTATATGTGTGTGCCCACATGAATTTTGATAGCTCACTTAATTTGCAGACGAAACCACATTTTTTATCTTAGTATTAATCAGCGCAATATTAAGAACACAGACAACAACAAATCCTACAGGAATTAACGTTGTTAGTTCAACTCTCACCTTCCTGAGAAGAATTAGATTTACAACTGGAAGTTTTGGGTTTCCTGGTAGTCTAAAGAATGTAGAGGTAAAACTTAATTTTGGTGTGCTTTCCAACATTGCTTTTAAAAAACCTGAAGGCAGTGATTAAAATCTAATGAATCCTAACTGACTTAGCAGGCAGGTAATAACTCTTGCATGCATATTTTCATCTGCTTATGGTGAAGCAGATATTTAAATGTGTTAAAATAACAATTTGGATATATAGCTCTATTTATCATGATTACCTCACTGAATTTGGCTAGCTACATTAAAATTTCCTGTCCCAAGATGCTTTAGGAAGTATTACAATGCAGTTCTTTTCTTAAGTTTTGTCAACACTGAATTCAAGTGTCAGACCTTAAATTATCATATTATTAAAGGGACAGATTATTTGTTGGCTTTTTTTTATTTTTCAGCTTGTTTCACTACTGACACTAGGGGTATTGCAGGTAACTGTTCACATAACTGAGTGCAGAAATAGGGAGGAATACTCAGCATAAGGCCAATTTCTTCATGCACCTGTTACAAAATATCTTCAACAACTCCAATTCTGTTCAGCAGCATGGCGCGTGAATCACAATTAGAGGTATGTGCTGAATCCTGAGGAAGCAAACTAAGGACTGCTCTGGGCAAATGAAAAAGGGAAAAACAGTGAGCAATCAATCTTGCTCATCTGTCCCAACTCACAGGTGAATTCACAAACCAATAAAAGGCTGCAGCACAGCTATTATCAAATGGTAAATTTAAAAACTTCCTAAGCTCAGTGAAACAAAACTTTAAAAGTACTATTTCACTTATACATATATATATTCTGCCCTTGTGCAGATCTTAGTTATCTTGCAAGTGTGTCTACTGTGAAAGTCTGAAGAATCAGAACGATGTATTCATGCTTGTTCAGGCACCATAAAATAAAGCCTTTCTAAATGCTAAAAAGAAAACAACAACAAAAAAAGTGTTTAAAAGACTTTTTATTATCATGGTATATACATTTTCATCAGTATCACAGGATTTCTTATGCAGAAGGGGAAGTCCTGAAGTGTCAAAACTTTCGTGAGTAGTAAAAAAGAAAAAGGCATTTTTAATGATGTTTTCTATCACTCATAGCTACACAAATGAAAACTGCAGGCTCCCTGAGAAAGTGACATGTGACTACGTTTTATATGTCACAGGGGGTTTGTTGTGAGAAAGAGAGGAGTCCCTCACCCAAGCTGTGATTTCTCTTGATGAAATTGCTGCATTATTAAGTAGTACAAAAATGTCAGGAACACAGCACAAGAAAGTAAAAGACTGTTACACTTCATACAAATCACTGTTAAGAACAATAAGCTATGGCAGGTGGAATGATCTTCAAAGGAAGCCAGCAGCCGTATAAAGCAAGATCAACTAGCTGCGACAGGCATATTGTTTACACTCCAGTTCTCCCTCTTCTCCTCTCTGTGGCTTGTCCTCCTCCCCACCTGTCTGTAACAATGAGCTTGATATGTGAGAAACCAAGGAGGGAGAGGAGGGAGAAACTTCATGATGTTAATTTAGAAAAAAGAAAGATGCTTAAAAATATAATGTTAAAAGTCCATAACTGGAAAGATCTCTTCCAGCTAGATAATAAAGATCTTTGACACTATTCAGATGTTTAGGTTAGTAAGTACTAATGTTATAAGTACTTGTAATATCATAAATTATCATCAGAATTTGGCACTCTGCCTCCTGTTTAGGCTAAAGGTCAGGTAGCCATTGGTATTCCGGGTACAATTATAAATACTTCCTGAGGGATTGCTCAGGATAGGGGTGAATAAAGTGGTTTTGTGTTTCAGATGCCTTGGCTGCAGATCTCAATGTCTGTTCTGCTTAAGGAGCAGGATGTCTGGCAGAACATTCCCAGAGGATTTAATTGAGCAATCACACTGTGACATGCAGACAGGTTTTGTAAAAGCCTACAGCAAAGAATGAGTTCCAAACTGCTATTCGTTACCAGCCATACACATTTCCTTACTCTTGTGTCTTCATTTGCTTACTCCTCAAGTATGACAAAAGGTTCAGCTGCTGGTCTAGAAATTATAAGTTTCAGAAACTAATCAAGGGCAGCAGGGAAAGGGGAAAGAAGTCAGTCATACAAACTGAGCAGTAAATCTCTGAATTAAGACATATAAAACACAGAAAATAAAAATCTCTGTTAAAACATTTAGATAATTTTCAGGTCATCACATACAATCATTCAGTCAGTTCATTAACTTCATGTGTGTTATTATTGACTTGCAATATTAAATGAATGTGTTTCACTGTTTATTAATTAAACATGAGCTTGAGGAATGTCATTTCTCTAAATAGAAACGCTCTATCTCTTCCTCCGTTTGTATGATGAGGAGTATACTGTTACAGATAATAGCTCCTCTGGTCTGAGAATCACTTTACAGAGTTTTCTGAAATAACTCAGGATATGTTCATAGCACTATGTCCATCTTCTCAGCTCTATTTCTTGTCTCGGTGGTGTCGCTATGTCACTGGTATGACTGCATGGTAACCTTCTCTGCTATACAAGTGTCAGTGTTGTGCTGCACTGTTCAAAACAAGTCGCTATACTGACACTACTCTATTGAGTCGTTTTTCATTTCATCTGATAATTTTTCATTAGTATGCTTGGCATAACAATGTGCTAATGAAATTTGATAAAAAAGTAAAGCTGTAAGGAACAGCTAATACAGGAATCCTGGTATGTTATCCAGGAAGAGATGGATGGTCTAGCAGATTGGAAAAAGAGAAGTGAATTAATGTTAGTAATACCAAGTAAAAGGTCATACTTCTAGGAATTAACAAGAATTCAACAGCTAAGTAGGGATTTATGAGATAATAACTCTGTAAAGAAAGATCTGGACACAATAATATGTCCAGTGATCCAGTTGACCACTGCACGGCTGTAAAGCAAAAGGAAAATATAACTGTACAAAGAGAAATACAGTCTTTGGACACAGAAGGTGAGTTATTAAAAATGGAAGAGTATTTAATTACATTGCAAGGCAACAGAGAGTCCTTGGCTGGAATAGTCACGTTGTTCAGCTATGGTCACGTTACTTAAAAGCTGATAGAGAGAGAGGCCCCTCTAAAAGACGGCTTGGAGTAGGATTTATGAGAGCATCAAGAAACCCACTCCAAATTCTGGTATTTTTAGTTAAACAAGGTTTTGGGTGTATCCTCTGCAATGTATGTGTCCAGTCATTTGCCTCCAAGAAATAAGTAATTAAAATCTAGTAAATAGAGTGAGACTGTACTGAGTTTATCAGTAGAAAGACTTTCTAGTGAGGGGACGCTGGAATGATAGCAGAGAGTGGATGTGATGACTTTCAGAAAGGTTAGTGTTGGAAAGGGAAAATGACTGCTAATGCTAAAAACTCTTGATGAAGAGCCTCTGATCATTTCTGCATCCCTTCTGTTATCAGCATGGCAGGTAGACAGTTACATTGCAGTGTAAAAGTGCATTGAAGTCAGTTACCTAAAAAGCAAACTAATCCCGTAACTGTTTGTTGAATCAGTACTAATGTATTTTTCCTGTAATTTTCAGGTTTTGACAATATTGGCTGCCAGCAAAGCTGAGGTAGGAAATCTTGTCTTCTACTGAAAGAATGTGAGATGGTAAATAGCTGTCTGTGGTTTTGGTAGTGTGGTTAGCTTTCTTACGGCTTTTGGGTGACAAATTTGTTAAGAGATGTCGTTTTGGCACTTGTGCTACTTCTATTGTTTCATGAGCCAGTTTTGTGAATTCTTGTCTCACTACAAAAATGGTTAAACTTCTGAAAGATGTACATCTTTCTCAAGCTGCCCACAACATTGAAACGATATATTTTAGAACCTGCTAGGCATGGGTTATAATTCCCATCAACAGAAGGAAGATATCTGACCTTTTCCCTATGTTCTTCTTCATTTTTTTCTACTTTGCTTCACAAAAAGGTATCGTATCTGTTCTAAAATCGATTCTGATGGTTGTCATGGATTCCTTCCAAAACTACCTTGTTTTTCTTATCTAGTAGCATATCGAATAAGCTGTTTGAACACATTGGGAAATGAGA
>VXAV01006290.1:175578-193809 GCA_013399715.1 Alectura lathami | reverse complement strand
TAGGCTGTTCAGATTAATGCAGACCAGTAACTCTGAAATTGATTTTTTTCTCCGAACATCTGGACTGGCAGGATAGGAGAAGAAGCGATACCTTTGAATGACCTGTTTTCCCAGCCACCCCCCTCTGTTCTTCCATCCATGACTGAAAAATTAACAAAGTTTGTAGCCTCCTAGAGAGGCTTCTGAAGATAATCAGATTTAATTTTAAAAATGGCAACTGTGATCCATCATCTATGTCTTCCACTGTAAAACTATGTTTTTAGAACTGGTCTTTGCCTATGAAAAGGTAGCTCCAGAATATGTTTCAACATTGTACATCAGTAATTTGAGGGCAGGAGAAGTGAATATAAAGTAGCTCTGCTAAAAGATTAGTATTGACTTGAACATGCACTTTCTTTATTGTTCCTGTTTCTTAGGTTACTTCTGTGTCTCCTTGTTAAATGTTTTCACTGCACATACAAGAATCATAACATGTTTTGATGAAGGCTCTGAAGATGCTGTACTAATCATACTTTCCTCAGTCCTTTAGTTGAGAATTTCAAGAGTATCATGCTGTCAGGACTGTAGATGTGTCATATTGATCTTGATGATTAAATCAACCAAAGGAAACTTGATTTCTAAGGGAAAGCATAATATTCTCAAAGCTCAGATGTCTCCTAAATATTTATAAGCTACAAAAGTTGATCAAATACCTTTGTTCTGTGATTATTAAACTGAAGGGTGACAGTTCATATTCTTGTCATATTAATACGAAATAGTAATATCTAAATTCATCTGTATGTGTTTTCAATCATAGAAATATGCTGAGGTAATTTTTTTTCTATCTTGGCAAGGCAAGAAGATAAACAGGTGAAAATGTGTATGTGTTTGAGCGATAAAGTTGGTTTAATGACTCTTGGGGAAATGTTTCCTGTGGTACATACGCTAGTGACTTGATTGAACAGGACAGACTCATGCAGTTCAATTAATGTGCAAATATGTGTTCACTGAACTTTCATTCCATTTATCACATGGACGTGGAAATAGGGTCATTTTTTATCTTCATATTATGTATATGACATCTTAGTTTGCCTCTTGCTTGTTGCTATGCGAAAAATAGTAATGTGGCACACCATAGGCAATAGGAATTGGAGATAAATTCCGCAGCTGTCAGAAACATTTTTAAGTAGATCTTTGTTTGAAGATAAACCTCTTCCTTCTGCAAGGATTAACATTAAGAAAGATATACTCTACCTATTAAAATTGTATGCTTCTCTTGGCCATATGCTGTGAAAAATCACTGGCAACAATTGGCATGTTTATAAAGTACAAAAAGTATAAAGAAATCGTAATCCACAGAAGAACTCAAAAGGCAGTTTCACTTGAAAATACATTAGTATTTATCATTGGTTATTTAAAGTAAGAAGACACCTATTGCAAAGATTTTTCTGATGCTTATAAAGGTTTTCTTTCAGACCTAGTGGAGTTCTTGGGGGGCTGCTCTCTTAGCAGACTTCATATTGCCCTGGATACCACTGAGCAGACTTCAAATTATGGGCTACGTCTTTGTTTTCCTGTGACCCATACAGGCAGGCAAAGTAGAAAGCAGCGCTGTTGACTCTTACCAGCTAAAATCTCTTACAGCCTGTAATAACATAGGAAAGGATCAATAACTGATCCAACAGCTCTGCCAAAGATTTCATAGACATAGCAGTGAAGTCCATAAAATCTGGCCCTTTCTTCTGACTAACTATTCCAAATCAGGTTATCATGATTACAGTTGGTTAATGAGTTTGTACACTGAGAGAATACACAGGAAATTGTGTTGGAAATATAGTGGATAAATATTTTTCTTTCCTTTGTGTTCTATAATTGAAGAAAAAATCATCATTTTTGTCAATATTGACCAAAAATCATTCATAACGGTGGGGGAAAAAGATGAAATTTCATAGCTACAGAGTAAAATAATGTGATATAAAAATTCCTTTTCTAGTTACCTGTAAGAATGTAGGAACGCATTTTAAATTTGCGTTGCTCTATTTCATTGATAGTCTAAAGAAAAGACCTCTTGGCTGGCACAGGCAGCCCTATGAATCAAAGACTAGCTGAATTCTTCATGGAATTGTAATCTTCCTAGGCAAAGCTTATAACCTTTAAACAAACCACAGGGCAAGTTCTCTATCATGTAAATTGGCAGAACTTCATAAAATTTAATGGAAATATGCCAGGTTTTAAGAGCAGTGAATTTGAACTTAGGTGGAAGGTGGCGGAAGCTAAAAGAGGCTAAACTGTTAATTATCAGTCCCAACGTACCTCATTGTTAAGCGGGCAGAAGTCCCATTGTCTTGGGGACTGCAGTGTCCGGTCACAGAACATTTTTTCAGCAGCTATTTAGTTCCATAACTTAGTGCTTTCATTAGTGTAATAGACTGAATCACTGCAATATATCCCTTTCTGGTCTTGGTCCATTTCTCAGTCAGCTAGGATATAAACATTAAGAGCTCCAAGAAAGGGCTCTCAGTCTGAGGTGCAGCTAAGCACCTATCAGTGGACTGCATTTAAACTTTGGGTTGTCACCTGCTGATGTTGAAATATCAGTTTCTCATTTGCTGTCTGGGAGCTGAGGCAAAATTGATAGGGATGGCTTCTAGTACATGAACACATGCAGCCACAGACACTTTCAGTTACTTCTTTTTCTTTGTACAGGTAGAAGATGCAGGTTCACTGACGTGTGAACTAGGCAGTACTTGATGATATACGAAGAAATTAGGCTGTCCCATCACTCAGAGAGTGAGCTGTATTTTACAAGGGTTCTAGGCGATTAGTACTGCAGTGAGCACAAGATATTACCATTACTTAACATTGTGCATGAAGTAGGCAAAACAGGTGTTCTCACAGTAGTTTGTTTATTTACAAAATGTAAATAGTTTGGAGAAAACAATCACTGAAGTGCGATAGTAAAGTTATTTTTCAACAGTGCATTGATCACAGCTTTGTTGCAGGAGGTAGAGTATTATGGTTCCAATCTGGGGGGGAAACAATGAGTTTTGTATTTTTTACATAACTTAATTCACAAAGAAAGGTAGTATGAGCCACACAGCATTTTGTTCTGGGATTTATTGCCCTCACTAGGAGGCTTTGGAAAGGTGTTGCTGGCCATTCACGTTGCACATCTCAAAAATAACCTTTTCTTACTAGCGCTGCTTGCTGCAAAAGGGAATAGACAGACTCGTGAGGTGTTTCGGGAGAGTTTATTTTCCTTCAATTTGATTGACGTATTAAAATAGTTTACTTTCCCTTTCATGTTTAGTTTAGTGTCTTGCATTGACTTAACACAAGAGGCCAACTTAATATTATCTGCAAGTTAGTTTCAAAGTCTACCTTTCGGAAGAGAATCACAGTAGCATGTCAAGGCCTAGCCTGATACTAACTGAAAGCCAAACTGATTTATTTCTGTCTCTGTTAAACTCTCCAATACTTATTTGCATCCTTGTTATATGGAAGTTGTACTCATTTATGATTCTCTTCTGCTGGGGACTGTTTTAGGAGAGAAGATACAAAAACTCAAGGGGAGTTGGAAGATGGCAGTAACAAGTATTTTTGGATGTGGCTGTGACTGGCAGAAAGTTAGGTTTATGGCTCTTCAGTGAATAACTTCAACACTAAATTAAAGAAGAGATACAGAGTAGTCAAATGTGTCACTTCTAATTATTAAAAGTACTTTATGGTAGAGAGAATGTGAAAGATTAGGAACCATATGAGACACTAATTGAGCTGCTTTTCCCACAGGTGATTTGGCATTTAATTCCTTATCACCAACAGCTAGTCTCACTCAGCTACCCTGCTATAAATAGTAGAAGGCTTCACATTATTCTGGGTTGGCAAAACTGCATCTGAAAACTTTCTGATCTCTTGGTCTCCATACTGCCCCTTCCCTCCTCTTTCCTCCCTAATCTCTGCTTTGTCTGTCTCGACTCTCTTACTTTTCCCTGCCTCTGAAGTGCTCTATTAGCCCATATGTAGCTGATTAAAAACCATTAGTTGCAGCTAGAGTGGCAGAGTAAAGATATAGGAACTTCTGTAGTAATTATTGTGTTTATGTTTATTTGTGGTGTGGGACTTGTGCAGAACTCATTTATATTGATAAAAGCCAAACAGGAAAATGCAGAATAAAATCATTTTACAGCAATTGGCATGAAACAATATGCAATGGAAAGAGAAAATATAAAGCACCAAGTCATCAGCTTGGAGTTGCGTGTCCTGAGGGTCAAATTTGGCCAGTGACATTCAGACGACAATTAGAAATGATTACTGTTGGCTGTGTTTCTCTGAGCTATATAATAATTAAGACTGTGATTTTTTCCTGGAATTTCTGTTTACAATATTTTGTTTGAAATATTAATAACAATAGAAGGCATGATAATGTATACAACTTAAAAATATTTGAAATAGAAAGCTATTGAAATACTGAAGTGTTCCAGCACTGTTATTGTACTGTTTGCAGTAAAATAGACTTGCAATTAGTTAGCAAGTCTATTAATTAGTGTCAGAGTAAACATCTACCACATTCTCCCTGTTAATTTGGTATATGCTAATCATGTTCCTCCTCCAGCTCTCACTGTTCAGTCATTGTGGCTCTTTTCTGTAGTTGCTCTAAGGCTGCTGTCTCTGTGGAGTTATGTTGAACCTGCACTGAGTAACTCAAACTTTTTGCTATGGCAGTTCCAGCCACAGCCTTCAAAGTGAATAGCTAACTGGTTTGGAGATTCCAAGTTTTAGTTTTTATAAAAGCTTATAATATTTTCCAATGGACATACTACAAATAAATCTGCACAGTGCAGCTGTTTTTTTGCCATGAGATGGTTGTTTGGTTGTTACTTTTAAACCATGGAATCCTTCACTAGAATTCACTAGCATACAGTAAGCCATCAAAATAAAAACTGTTCATAGAAGAGAGATTTTTTTTTGGTAAACTTAGTATTTGGAAAAACAGAAGTTGTAGATTTGTCAAAAAAGAACCAGTCCGGAACTCTCTTTAGTTTGGGATAGCTTCTGTTTTTTGATTGTTTTGGCTGGGGGCTGGAAGAATAGGAGATGTTTTGTCAGAAAAGTTACAGAGAATAATTTCAATCTTAATACTAATGGACATGTGGCCATTGCCTTGGAAACTGGAACTCTACTTCTCATGGTGGTACTGAAATGCCATCAAGTATGTTAGCAGAGGGCACTTTGTTCAACTTTTATCTTCTTTGCAAGATGGTCCAATTTTTCTTTTGCATTTACAAATGTTCGCTTCATACTTCTTCCACTTTGATTTTTTGTATAATTTTTTTCATCAGAGACATACGGTAGCATTTTGAATTTAAGAGGTGGTTTCATTTGAAGAATAGATGGAGTTGTTTTCGTGTAAACATATAGGCGAACTTTTTTGAAGGTTAATCTGGGTGGAGATTACTATGCCATGGATTGCAGCAGAAAGCAGGAATATTGCCACTTTGCGGTCCTTACCATGGAAATGTGGCTTTGAATGGTCAGCTGTACTAGTTGAACTTTCTGCTTTCATTCTATTGAGCTTCACTTGAAGAGTAACACTTAAAATATGTTTCTGTTCCATTCTGTAAAGCATGGTCTGTTGGTTTTTCTTTGTTTTGTTTTGTTTTTGGCGTGTGTGTTTTAAAAGACCCCGTATTCAGCTGTGTAAGAATGTCCACGCCTGGTTAATGGCAAAATCTATTGTGCTTGACAAGTCTTCACTCGTGTCTTTTCTGTGTTCTAATTCTACCCTCCTGACTGACAGTCATGTACCAGAGTTACAGCAGTCACATGCTCCTGAGCAGGACCGATGATGTGGAAAACTGAAGTGTTAAAATTATGTCACCAAACTCTCTAAAAAAAAAAAAAAAAATTAAAAAATCCCTTTTTCCTTCTATGAAATGTTTTAAAGTGAAGACATATGATTGCATCCTGATTAAAAGTAATTACAAGTGACCTTAATTATCTCCTGATCCCATGAGTCTAGAAGAATGCTCTATTTAAAATGAACCAAGATGAAAAATGAATATGTCTAAAATGAAAAAGGTTTAATTTATTTTTTTCCTTCATGCTTTCCTACTGTTTAAAAGTAAAGAACTCTGAATCAACAAATCAAATTTAAAACACTCAGAACAAGAATATAGACGTAAAGCCACTAGGAACTGTATTGTAACCGTTCCCATAACTGATTTTAAACACTGGATTTTCATGGATAGGTAACCATTTACTTTCAACATGAGTTGCTGTGATAAGAATTTATTACAGGACCTCAGGGAAATGTTGTTACATCTATTAAAAAAAAGTTACCATTAATTTTGTGGAATTAGAACATCGATTTAATTTGGCCTTCTTTAATTGATGTTAGGTAGCTTGGGAACTGATGTCCTCACTTTGTAAATGCATTTAATCACTTCTTGCTGCAAAACCTTGAACATAATTTTTCTGATCACAACTGACAGTTCCAGGGTTAAAGCTCAAAGCTAATAAATTCACGAGGACTAGGTACTGTACTACCTGATGTCATTCTTTATAATTGTTTATATTACAAAGCAAGTCTGAATAATTTTAGTTAGATAATCCCACTAAGCTTCCTTTTTCTAAATAAATTCTAGTTGCTTTTGTTAGCACAGTAATTCAACTTGATGGTGTTCTTTTTCGTGGGTGAATATTCCTATGCTTGTAAGGTTCTCAGCTAGCATATAGTGGAATGTAGTTAAATATATGGTCAGAGTGCTTGGGCTTAAGTGGCACTTTGGCTGTTGTTCCTGAAGGCAAAGAGGTTTTAGTGGCATCTGGACAGATGCTGTCAGGTTAGAAGTCATGCATTTCACAAGAGCAAATGTCAACATGCTCAGGTTAATGATGGCACTTCAGATGAATGATATGGAAATAATTACTTTAAAAATTAGCCTGCTTATTCTCATTTGTGGTATTTCTTCAACATTTCATGCTTCATTTGGAGAATTAAAATAGATTGGGGAGTGAGATGTTTTAATGATTTATTCCTCTTGAATAGTCCTTGCTGCAACCATTATTTTCCTTGGAGATTATGCCCCCCCAAAAGAAAAAAGGGGAAAGAAATAAGAAATATAGAAGTGCTTTTATTATAGAGTATCACTTTTCATTAAAGTTATTTTCCCTCTTGTTATTAGCCTTGTTTACAATCTCTCAGGCGTCTAGAAAGAAGAGTAGGACCAAAGAAGAAAAACCTTTGTTTCAGAAAGATTCTCAGAGCAGACAAAAATCAAGATGCCTCTCCTGAAGACTAGTGAAATAAACAAAACCTTGTGAAGCTTTTCAGGGTTTGGTAGGTTGTTTGCGTACTGCTAGTGAGGAAAGCTCTGGTTATCCTTAACGAGCCCACACACATACAGCTGTCTAGGTATCGGCATATTATGCTGAAATAACTGCATTTCTCTTTGTTCATAGGGAAGGATGTAATTTTATTTGTACTTAATGTATTTTGTCCAGATCTCAAAAATCAGTGATAAGTAAATTTCTGTATTGATCTGATTTAATACAGAAGTACACTGAAACGCTTGTGGGATATCATTACTATAGAGTCTGTCCTAGAGATTTTATTTAGTTGGATTTGCAAAGTACACATTTCTCTGGACTGATGTTCCTATTTTTTATTTTAAATATCTTTTGAGTCAGTCACTTACCATTTCACTGATGAAACTGAGGACAGCTTGGGATCCTGTTGTTGATGCTTGTATTTAACCCATGCCTATTAGAAGGAAATTTGTTAATGAATATACAGTTTCCAGAAGTTCCTTTTACTTTTTCAGTCATGCAGTAGGGCTACCTCTCCTAGACCTAAAGTCAACAGTTTATTTCATTTTTATTTTTTTTTTAATGAGCTACAGCACCTTTGGGGAAATTTACAATGAGGGCCAGGTTTAGGCACAAGGGAAACAGATGGTTTCCAAAGACTGCAAACTGCCAAGGACAGTGAAATCCCAGTTTTAGACAAGACAGAACTTCACGGCATCCCTCAGCAGCAGCTGTGTCTCCCTGCCTCAAATTGTCTCATCCTGCAGTGACAGGAAAGCAGCTCGGTTGGCAACCATGAGCTGACTGGAGGCTTGGGGCACTGAGATGGGACATGACACATCCAGCCCTAGTTCTGCCTCCTGTCCCTAATCCTGTCCTTCTTCTTTTGAGGGCAGGAGGTAATGCAGGTAAGGCGGGACATGATGCAGGCTTGCTGGCCGATGCTGCTGGCAGTCCAGGCTTCTCTTGTTGCTTGTTTTCTGCAGTCTCAGTTGTGCAGATGCATGCATTTCACACGGGCAGCACGTTGTTCCCAACATGCAAGCACTTACTATTTTGAGACTGAATTTCCTCAGCTGACTTGTGAGCAAGCCTTACAAGAATGAAAGTGAAGTGCAGTCAGGCTCCAATCTTATGTGGGGAATGGTGTTAATTGCTTTCCTCTAAATGGCATGCTTGCCTGTCTGTGAATCCATTACTATGCTATTAGTCTCATCACACTGAAATTCTGGACTTTAACCAGGTCTTAACATAACTTGCAAAAGGAGATACTACTTGAGCTAGAGATTGCCAATTCAATTGCCAGATCTTAGATCCTGGCTAGCCTTGTAGAGTCCCTGAAGAGTGAATTTCCTGGAGTCCTCTTCCCTTAGCTCTCTGAAGTGGAGGGAAAGACAGCTGGGCTCTCTGAGTTAATTAGACTAAGGAAGTAGTTCATAAAAATAAATGAGAAAAGAGACCAGAAATGATCCAATCTTCTGGTGGAAATGCTGCATGAATAGTGTTGGAGTGAACCAACAGTGAAAACTTAAACAGGCCACACAGTAGTCAGTTTTCCCCACGTCTTTGAAACTTCCTTGGTACGAGTTGGGCAAACCAGTGATGCAGAACGTGGTTGCATTTCTGTGGTTGAAAATTGATGTGTTGCAGGTATCCTGCAGATATCTGTGGCATGTTTTCTCAGTGGTGGCTCTTAACATTTCTGATTATTTTTAAGAAAGTGTTTGTAAAGTTATTGTCTTTTTGTCAAGAAATGTTCACTCGAGAATCCTTGTTAGGACTGCATTGTTCATTGCTCATCTGTTTTACTCCAGGGTTAAAAGCTTCAGTCACCGTAGCAGGCCACTATGCCATTGCCTGTTAGTGCAGGTGACAGAGCCTGTAAAATGAATACCAGCACTGAGACTAGGCCAGACTGAAATATCAGCTTCAAACAGGGAGAAATAGCAATAGCTATTGCGTTCACAAAAATAAAAATTGAAGACTAGGTAATGGAATTTCTGGGTGAATGAGGTGAATGAGAGAGTGGAATTAAATAAAGGAAGAAATGAACAAAATATTGCCCCTGATATTTACTTCAGCAAAGAAAATTAAAAAAAAAAAAAAATCTGCAGTCTTTGAGGAAAGTTCTAGAATTATATAGTATTTTTTATGGGTAGCTTTTTTTTTTTTTTTCTTTTTAGTTAAATAGCTTCACCCTGCTGAGTTTTAGAGCTGCACAGTAGAGACACAGATGTTGATGTTTAAGCCCCTAAGAGTTTGCTCATGCCTGGAAAGGAGCAGTGTTTTCATTATGGGTTTTCTTGTTATTGTTCAGTGACTGTTTCTATAAGTTGCTTATAGAAACTGAACAGGCTCTACAGATGGAGCATGTTACCAGTTAATGCAATTGCTTTCCCAGTGGAAACAATTCGGGAGCAGAGGAGATGCAATTACAGCATGTATTCAGCTGTCTGCATTTTCCAGAATATTATGTCCTAGGCAGTCTGTGAGGCTAACCTTCTTCAAGATCTAGGATATTTGGTGACATATCCACAGCAGGTCATACACACTTCTTTCTGTAGACCTAAAGTACTCATGATTATACTGAACAATCTATTTACCGCATTCAGACCATGAAGCAATTACAGCCTTTTTAAAAACAAGAAAACAAACAACAGACTTTAGGAGGTTGAGGTTTTTTGTGTATTCTCCTGTCATGTTCATGTTAACTGTAATGGTCCAAACTTAACTTCAGTTCACGTGAAAGAAAAATTCCCGGAAATTAAGGTATTTAGTGGATCAGGCTTTGTAACATACTTAATCAGTGAACAGATATATGTTTTTATAAGGTGACAGTACAATAGATGAGTAGATGACCCCCACAAAATACTGTTTTTTTCCCTTTTTCAATGCCTCATGTTTAATATTAAGTGCAATCTGCCATAAAAGTTGAATTTTATTGGAAATTAAGTAGATATTCTTGAAAATAAAATATCTTTAACATTTTTTTTTCAGATGAGCAGACAAAATTCATAAAGTTTTCTCATTTTTTTTAGACATCCACGTCTATATACATACAGATCATTCTGAAAGACATATGATACTTCAAGAGTACGGTTTGTTCGGCCAGTGTTTGGTACAGCAGCCCTCACAGCTAGAATTGCTGGGATTTACCAGTGAATCTTATGTGGTAAACAAAGTCAATCTGTCTTTCATAGTACTGGTTACAAAATTTGGAAATAATTTTAGTTCTGTAATGGATTGGTTTTCTTGCGTGGTTTAAGGAGCAGGGTAATGCAAGGAGGTGGTAAAATTATACCTGTTTTTCTTGTTGAAGTGGTAGTTTGCAGCTGCAAAAACAGTTGTCTAGCTTTTACCAGAATTTTTCCTTTTCTGCAAAGGAAAAACTTATATTCATGAAGTACTTCAGCACTTTTTCCCTGGTTGTAAACATTTTCCATTCTGTTTGGAAAAACTCATCAAGGGGACAATCGCGTATTATTAATGGCCTTGAAAAATAAATAATGTATGCTTTTGTTGCTAGGAGAGTATGTGCATCTTATCCTCCTTCTGTGTTCCTTGTATATTATAATTCTACAAAGTCAATTCTTCCAGAGAATCTATTTGATTCTTTTTTTTTTTTTTTTTTCTTGTAAGAAGCTTACAAGACAAAAAGCAATAGAAATTCACCTGAATATTGTTCTTGAAGGGTTATTTTCTTACTACCTTGAACAAATTCCTTGTATTAAAGATGAAATGGAAGGCAAACACAATAACATCTGCCTTTTGTCTCTCTCATTTAATGAAGCAAAATTCTCCTTAAGAGAGTGCCTTGCAGTATTTAAAACAATTAGTGATACAGTAACTACAGTCTCAAGAAAATGTCACTGCCTTGTCTGGTGCTCTAGATGAAGCTTTGCAGGATTAATATAGATGAGTTTCCCCAACTTCCCCTTGTCAGAAGTTAGGGATTCTAGAGGCACGGGAGCAGTTCTGATGACGGAGGCTATGACAATCCCTGGTGACATGGCAGGCAGACTTGGAAATAAGCTGTGCTGTTGGCCTGCCTAGCTGTCCCTGCCTTGTAGGAGAGGTGAAAATGGGGATGACAGTTTAAGAGAGATATTAAAGAGAACTAGAGGGTTTTCTGTAAAGCGACAAGCGCTCTGTAATAAGCCCTATTAATCACGAGTAATATTTCATACTCATCGCTGTTACTTGGTTACGTGTGTGTACCACATCGTCGCAAGCCAGTAGTGCTGTCACTTTGGTTAATGATGAGCTCCAAGATTAATGGCTTGACACAGCGAGGCTTTTTGATGCTTTCAGTGTCCTTTGTTATTCTCTTCTCCTTGCCTATGTGCAGCGTTGTGTAAGGTCACACTTTCTTTTTTTTTCTTTAAAGAGCAGGCACTTTAAGTAAATACATTTATGGCTGGAATAATAATTAAAAAAAGATGTAATTGACTGTCATCTCTCTAGGCTACAAATTAAAATAAAAATACATAGTACTACTGCTAGTTAGGCCTAAAAAAATACTATAGCTTTTGCTTAGTTTCCTTGATTTTTGCGCATCAGAAATATTCTAACGAGATGCTGGTGACTTTTACAGGTTGAGGTGATGTTGTGGTTTAACCCATCAGCAGCTCAGCACCGCACAGCTGCACACTCACTTCCCCCAGTGAGGCAATGAGGAGAGAGAGTGTTAGGAAGGGAAAAGTGTGAGAACTCGCGGGTGGAGATAAGGGCAGTTTTTGTGGTAAGGCAAAAGCTGCCTGTGCTAGCAAGCAAAACAAGGAATTCCTTTGCTTCTTGCCATCGGCAGGCAGGTGTTCAGCCATTTCCAGGAAAGCAGGGCTCATGCGTGACAATTTCTGGGGAAGACAAACATCACTCCAAACATCTCCCCTCCTCCTTTGTCCCTGTTTTTACTGCTGAGCACAACAGCAACGGTATGGGACATCCCTTTGGCCCGTGTGGGTCAGCTGTCCTGGCTGTATGCCCCCAGCTCTTGCTGGCAGGGCACTGAGAAACAGAGAAATCCCTGGCGCTGTCCATGCACTGCTCTGCAACAGCTACATGTCGGTGTGTGTCTCACCATATGAGACTCTGAAGGAAATTAAGCCTATCCCAGCCCAAAGCATGACAGATGACTGTCTGAAATAGAGAAGGTCAAATATTTAGAAGGCTTCTGTAAGCTGTTATTTTCAAGAGAAAGCTGTTAGAAAACTTAGGCAATAAGTTTTTTGTAACCAAAGATGGTTGGAAAAAGTTTTCTACTGGCTCTGATCCAAGATTCTATCTAAAAAGTATTCTATACACTTACCAAAATCTGAGTCTATAATCACAACAAATGAGAATGGAGCATCATAAAGCTACCTTGTGTAAAAGAATCCTCGGAAAGGGAAATCCAACAGTCAATGCTCTAAATACCAATACAAAACACATGATCTTGCCTTTGTCCATCCTTTTTTTCTTTCTTCATTCAAAACTCAGTAATTGATTGTGTTTCTTTTAGTGAACAGAATCTTCTCCTTTTTACAGAATGTAACTTCACAGTTTTGAAGAGATTTATTGTCTGAAAAATTCATTGCTATTTAATGTGCAACTGTATCCAACTTTAGAACTAATGCCTCGTGTTCACATCACTGAGCAACTATTCTGCATCATGTGTAGTGGAAAGTTGACTTAGGCAATTTTCCCTATAGATTTGTGCATGTGTCACCTTTGGGCAAAAGATGAGCTAATAGAATTGAAATTAATGTAATTGACAGAAGGTCAACCAGGGAGCCTTATAAGTCTAGAATTTCCAGAAAAGCCAGAGTCGTTTCAGGTTGCATATTGCTTGATTAGTATGCAGGTAAGGTGATTGTGCCTCAACAGAATAATTGGATCATTCAAATATCTGCAAGCCCTGGTGTATCTACAAAGCTTCAGCAGTGATTAGATCCTGCCTGTTCATTGCGGCGAGCCTTGAAATTCTTCCCACTGTGAAAAACTAATTTTCTGTGGGAATTTATTAAATAAGAAATCTGCATGCCACTTTACCTTGTAAGCATTACCCTCAGCATACAGAGATTTCTCTTGACTTTGATGTATGAATTTTATGGCTGATTTTATATCATTGTTTGGTTATTATTATTATTTTTTTTTGCATTCAGTATAAATTCTAGTACTTCTTTGTTACATAGATTTCTAGAGAACAGTTGCATCTCCATTCAGTGATAAAGAACCAGTTCATTTAATGAGAAGGGAAGGGGACCAAGGGTGAGCTGTGGAGAAGGGAGACACAATGAAAGAGTGACCATGCATTTAATCTGTAATGCTAAGGAAAATAAAATAGAGCAACTATTCACAAGTTGTTTCTTTTCAGTCTGTATATTTCTATGCAGTAACTGGTTACTGCTGCATCAGTCAACAAATCTTATAATCTTGTCTGACTTTTCTCAAAAGCAGGGAATGCTAATTTGAGTCAATAAGGAGCAGCCATTATTTCTGTGTAAGATTTCTGTACTACCCAGCAGATTTAAAAAATAAAAAAATAATAAAAAAAAAAAAAAGGAAAGGAGAACAAGGAATATAAGCTTCCTAGCAGGTTTGCAGAGTATATTTCGTCCATATACAAAAGTGCTCTGAAGGGCAAAACAACAAGGTCTTTTCTATACTTACAAAATGAAATCAAGCTGTATTTTGAATGCTGTGAAGCCAGTGTCTCACTCAAAACACCTTTTCAGTAAGAGGATATAGCGTGCAATTCACCTGATGTCAGCTAATGGCAGTCAGCTCTGTTGTAGTGGTCCAGACATCTGCCCTGTTTCACTCTCCCTCTCTCCCTCTATTTTAAATGCTGTTATACAGCTACTCCTGGAAACTAGTCCTGAGTTCTAAACACCATATCACTTTGGTTACAGCATAGCAGAGCCATAGTAGAAGATAATCACCTAAAAAGGGTAAATCCTCTTGGGTTAAGGAAAAGAATTGTATGCAGAAGTAAATGAATAATTCATGTATATATATATATATATTTCATCTTGCAGAATGGCTTGAGATTCTCTAGACTATGTATTAATTATTCACGTGGTTTTTAGATATGTTTTTCTTAAACTTTATTGTAAATATGGTAAAGTCAAGCTTAGTTCATGTTATGATTGTCTTAGAAACTGTATGGACTTCCCAGACCATAACTGGATGGGGACACAAGCACCAGCATGAATATATTTGGTGTAAATTTAAAACTTGTTTTCTATAATATCTCCTCTAATGAAAATTAGAAACTTCTTCACGAACTTTATTTCTGTAGTAAAGCATAACAGCTTGAATCTTTTATGAAAGTGGGCATCTAGGATAGTACAACATGTCTGAAAGTAATTCATCTGGAAATTCAAATGGTTCTTAAAATATTTTTTTCCTGCATTATTTACAGAGTTTTACTTGTGTGATACTGATCACTAATTATTAATGTTTAATTTGTATTGCAGAATAGGGGAGTATTTTTCCGCTCCTTCTCTTCTAAGCTGTAATTGTCCCTCCTTTCTACATGCCAGTATCCACGTGGTTTGGGGGTGATATATTAAACATCACATTACACAGATATATAGATCTTAATTGTTTTTTGCACCTCTGTGCAGGATAGGTATTAATGAAGTGAGTCGAAGGTTCAGGCAGTAAGTATATTAACAGTCACCTACTCCACTTTCTGTTACTATAATAGAAATAAAAATAATGCTACTGACCTCATTATATAGAAAGTCAAACGTACCAGAATTGGAGGGCCCACCTAAAGTCTGGACACCGGACAGCAAGCAAAAACCTGGGGAAGTGGTTCCAGAGAGCACAGTGGGCTGAAGAGACATGCTGTGTTGAGTTAAACACAGCAGAGAGTGATTTTGCTCTGCCAGCTTCCAGCTCTGCCTAAGACTTATAACAAGTAATTGAAAATTCTTATTAACTCATTTCTGGAAGAGAATGAAATCTCCCAGAGATGTTTTAAATTTAATTGTTTGTGAAGCACATCAGGACCCAGCACAGCAGTTTAAAGGGAAGTGAACAGCTTTCAATTTACCTTGCAGCCTGTTACGATCCCACGCTGCTGACGCAGAAACTTCTGAGCTCTACCATCTAGGGGGAACCACTGTGGCAAGACATAGCTGTGTCTGTTTATGCAACACATTCATAGATACCAGCAGGAGGTGGAAGGGCAGAGGGAAGGTAAAGCCACCCTGTCACCCCTGAACAGAACCCTTCATGAGCACTTAGCTTGTATGCCCTGGCTTTGTTCTGGTTACACCCTTAGTATTGGTTAAGCATGAGATTTTAAGAAGGTTGCAAATACAGTCCAAAGAGCAGAAATATTTTAGTTTAATTCAACCTTCATTTTACAGATTACTAAGCAGGTTAAAAAACAAAGCAAAACGAACAAACAAGCAAAAACTGCAAAAGCTTCAAAAGAAAGAGGCCAGAATTCCATTACTAGCAGAGAGCTGAGCAATTTGAGAAGTTTCTTACCTAAAAAGATGAACTGATTTACCTTGCTTCTTGCATTCTGTTATGGTAGACTACAGGCAGATAAGCTAGGTGTTTTCTTGTTCCTATGTATAACTTGAGTCCTGGATGGCATACAGTTCGGAATTGCTTTGAAGCTGTGGTTATAAGAACCCTAATCTTGTTTTAATGGAAATTTTTCAAAAATATCCAAGCCTCAGTGAAGTCAGTTAGATCTCAGTTGCTGAATACTGAAGGAAGTTTGCAAAGCTCATTGTTTGTCCTGTTATTGAATCTAATAGGTTGGTCACATAATGGTGGCACGTGTTGCATTGTTTTATTCATCTCAGCTGTAACAACTCTGTGCTTCTACTTCAATCTGATTATATGGTTCTTGGGGAGGCTTAATTCCAAATAGTCATGATTTCTACTTATATTGCAGCAGAAGTTAGGCCAGTGACTCTATTTTCTATATAATTTCATATCCATGCAGAATTTTCAAGTACACTTTTGAGCCACATAAGCAGTAATGCAGTTTAATCACATTTACAGCTATGACTTTTACATTTCAGTTCCAACCGTGACACTTTCATCTGTGCACAGCCAGGGCCTTCTTCCTGTCTTTCTTCATCAGATATTTCATTGGTGTAAACTCTGCTCATTTTAAGAGGCTGCTCCAGAGCTTGGTGCATGCTGTGGTACCAGTACACTACAGAACACTGTCAATACTGGGAAGATGACAGAAATGTCAGCCAATAAATATTTTTAATTACCTAAAAGAAGAATTTTTGCTTATTGTTCAAGTAATTCATGGTAAATTTGTAAACTGAGATTTAGTGTGTTAAAGAACTGAAATAAATGATTTTTTTTTTTTCTGTACAAAACATGAACTATAAAATAAAAACAATGAACTAATTTTCATGAAATAGTGGGGAAGATTATGATGAACAGCTAAAGTCCTGCTTATGCCTTTTTTGGAGGTAAGGAGTTTTGCTAATGACTTTCTGAATTGCAGGCTCAAGCATTTGCAGCTTAGTCAATATTCCTAACCGAAATTTCTTCCACATTTACAAAATTATGAAAATCAAAGTTTTGTAAAGGCCACAGATTTTCAATGGATTTAGAAATATAAACTTGAGGTTTCAGCCTTTTTCAGCCAGGTAATATTTCCTGCTTTATCCTCTCATCTGATAAAGAAGAAGAGACAGAAGAATACACTGCATTTTTGTGAGAGGAATGGCAAATTATGATTAGTTGTTGCATTTTAAAACGGAAAAGTGACAGCTATATTTGATCACTAAATAGTTAAAAATTAAAATCTCATTTGTTGCGGTGTCCTAGAAAATATTTAAGGTAATTACATAAAAACAAAATGATATCAAATGAGAGTAGAACTTCAATTGTATTCAGCTGAAATTATATTACTAATTTAATGATAATATTGATACGTTCTTAACGTTATAATGCTGTAGACCCAGTTTACCAATGCAGTCCAGTTCTGCACACGTGTAAACTGCTATGCAGTTTGCTCCAGTATACTTGAACAGGTATTTAACTACCTTTCTGAACAAGTCTTAGTGCATGGTTGCCACAGCCGGAATGAAATGTGCCTCATTGAGAAAACTCTGGAGGGAATCTCAATATTAGTCTCTTAATGACTCTTAATTTTAAAAATGAGATTAAAAAGTTAAAGAAATTATTTTAAAAATGAAGCACCTTACAGTGTGTGGTTTTATTGGGTCTTTGATTAAATGGAATCTGAGAAGGGATGACCCATGAGTAATTGTCAGTTCATTTTAAAACTTTCACTCTTTCAGTCTTTCTGTTCAGTCTGACTGAACCTTTAAAGTGATTAATCAAAAAGGGATTGGACCAGATCTTCAAAATCTTGCTGTAGGCTTTGAATGCTAAAATAGATCAAGTTATCAGGCACCGTATTCTAGTGTCAAAAGAGTAGAAAAATCACTCAAAAATATATTGTTTAAAAGAAATCATCTTTGTTGGGAATCCTCATTGCTGCTTATGCAGAAAGACAGCCATATCTCCAAGTATTTGCAGAGTTTTCTGGGCAAAATTTCTGTCTGAAAAGGTTTTCCACTGATATATGCTAATGAGTAATAATAAAATACATCTAACAAAGTGATCTAAATAGAATGAATTATTTCCTATTTTCTGGAACCTGCTGAAAAATTAACTGACAAAAAGTTGATTTACACATAAACGTCTCAGAGCAGGTAATGTCATTTGGTTGCCCAACTCTTTTTCCAGCATGAGTTTAAAGGTCATTTTCATGAATGTTTTAATTGCTCTTCTTGCACATTTGAGAAAAAGAAGGTAGGAATTTGCAATATGAAAGTACTTACCTTATGGAAGGCTGGAAGCTGGGTTGCCTGTACTTAGCAGGCATTATCTAAGGCTCAGAATTAATAAAAATCTTCTGGCTACAAACTTGGAACATATTTAGGTATAAACTAACAAACA
>VXAV01006290.1:157202-173912 GCA_013399715.1 Alectura lathami | reverse complement strand
TTTATGGGAATATTCAAATCAGAAGATGAAATATTCAGATAATTTTCCGAGATTGTGGATAGAGTTTGTACCCAAAAAGGGATATTTTGAAAGAGGTTCACCCAAGAATACTACCCAGGAACTATAGTAATCACTGCATTTGCATTCATTGTCCATGAAATCAATGGAAAAATACACTGCAGGCTTCCATCATGGAATTGTGCATTACATGGAACAAGATTTGATTTAATGTATAGGTGCAGATGTACATCTGAAAGGACAATCTGCAGTTGTAACAAATGAACTGGAAAGACAAGGCAACAGAAGCCTATTGATATTCCTGCAAAAACAGGACTGTAAGTATTTCACTTTTTGAAAAGTGATGCTTAATTCTGTCTAAAATTTCTAATTTATCTTCCTCTGCCCATTTTACATAGTCACTTGTTAAGGTAGTGTGTAGAAATTGTCTAAATCTTAGACTGATAAGTTAAAGATTCAGAGTGCTGTCACTAGCTAGTAAGAATGACCTGTAGGAATGCTGTGATGTGCAATGTTACACAAAGGATGATAAATGTAATTTTAATGCTGAATTCTTTATCTTCTGAAACATGTGGTCTGAAACATCCAACTTGTTTTAACTGCTTAGCAGGCATTTATTTCTGGAAGAGCAATGAGAGAACAATTTCTATAATCTTTCTGATCTGAAAAGATTTAGAAAAAAATAGCTGTAAGTTAAGAAATAAAGAGGAATTTGGTTCAACTTATTTAACATTTTGAAAAAAAAAGTCCACTAAAGCTAGATACCTTAATTTCTAACAAGCAGGTTTCTCTTTACAGTTCTTATAAAAGAGAAAGCAAAATGCCATCAGCACCAGAGCACTTGATAGGCTTCAGATCGTTTATACAGCTATGCATGATGTGCCCTGGATGTTACAGTGCAGAAGCTGATTGAAGCGTTAACATGTCTTGGGTCCTTTTCACTGCAAGAACCAAGGTCACTGCACTGACTTAGTTAACAATATCTGATATCTTTCCATCTTTCTTGCTCTGAGTGTTCCTTAATCCACTGACTGTAATGCTCAGTCTTTTTTGGAGTGTGGAGGAAATGAAAGCAACCTAAAGAAATGCATATTTATGTGCATATTTCTGTAATTTAAATTTTCTCATTGAATCTAACTAGTACACAGACCTTCCACCAGTGGGAGGACTGAAATCGGTAGAAGTGCAAACACTGCTGATGAAAAAGCTCACTTGACTAAAAGAAAAGGAAATGGAAGCCTACCCTGTGGTTAATGATGATGAATATCATCAAAATGAGTGCATTCAGAGGGAAAAATGTACTCTTAAATACTCTGTATATATTTTCCTCATGTTTTTCTTTCACAAGAGAAATGAGCAAAAAAAGCATATAAGCAANAAATGAAAAAAAAAAAAATAAAAACAAAAAAAAAAAAAAAAAGAGAGATTCTGATGCTTCCTAGTGGACAGCTACGCACACATGTATGATCTAGAAATACTGTTAATTCTCTTCTGTAATAATCATTACTTAACTATAAGAAATAAAGGGCAAGCCCAGTTTACTTACATGGAAGAGGGCGCAGGTATAGTGAAGATGCATTCTATACAGGCTTCCCTGTCTTTAGTCTCCAAGCAGCTGTACTTGAAGCAATTAAGTACAACCTTTTTTTAAAATCAAAAATAGAACAATGGGATTTCACTCTATAATGCACGAGGTGGTTCTCATTAAAACCACAAATCACAGCTGAGTTGGGCAGTGAAATCCAGTACTGCCGCAGTCCGTGGAGCAAAGAAACCCAGCTGCTGGTCTGGGGACATACTTGAACAGCCTCAGCTTTTTCACCTGCCCCATCACAGTCACAGCATTGCTGACAAAGGGGAGTAGTGGTCTCCTAGTGTTCAGAAATCCAGAAAGGTTCCAAAGGGTGATGGTAGAGGAAAACTGGAAGCTCTGCTCATTTTTTTTTTTTTTTTTCATTTATTTTCTACTTATTTACTCTAATGAGCAACCTCAGTATGTAACCTCATATTGAAGGCATTATGGCATATCCCATGCTTAGCTGGAGTTGAATTTGTCTTTGTTTAACCAAGATACATATATTGGGGTTATTAGAAAACAGTGCACCCATTTTATATTTTAAAATTTCTTGACATGCTGATTTTGAAACTATGAGAATTATTAGAGGGTAACAGTGCATTTAGTGATTAACACTCGTAGTTATCACTACTGTTACTTTCATTATTTCTAGGAGCCACAGTACTGCATTAAGCATGTGCACTAGCCACTATATAAAATCAGTCTAAATCTGGTTTTTACTACACAAAGCTTATGACCTAAGTGTAAAGCAAGAGCTGACAATAAGACATGGCTATGGTCATAACACGTTGACAATCTGAGTTTTGTTAACTGAGGGGAGGCAGGGTATTGCAGCAAAGGTGAATTTTAAGAGGAAAAAGGAGTGAGGTTGATGGGCTTCATTTTTTCTTATTGAAGGCATAAAAGATGTTGTAATAGGGTTTCTTCTAAAATCAAGTGCTGGGACAGTGAGTATTGATACCACCCGTTGATCTGGGGCAGTTCACCCACCATTTACTAAGCTATAAATATTGTTAGGATAACACCAGAATTTTTGAGCTCTGAGATTGCAGGGACCTTCCTGCTGACTGGCATAGACAGCTTATTAAAAGCTACTTGTTGACAGCCATAGGAGGGGATGTGTTTGGTAATAAATCTGAAAAATATGACTGGAGAACACCACCACACTCAGTAATTATTTCATGGTATCTTGAATAGTCCTGTAATTTTTAATGGAACATAGAATATACAAGATGCTTAACAAATTAAAAATAAAAATATGTAGTATTTGTCAGCTACTTTCCTGACCTTCTCAGGAAAGGTGGGGCTCGTTAAAATAGAGATTTGCATAAACTAATGATGTGATTTCAGAAATCTGCTACTAAAATAGTTATAAACAATGTTACAAATGTTGAAATTTCAAGCCCCTGACAGCATGCATCGCCGTAATAGGTCCAGCAGCCTTTCTGCCCTCCGGAGGTATATTTTGAGAGGTATATTCATACCTATGCCACAAGGACATAGACCTGCATTCCTTTTAGGGATAGACCCTAAAATTTGACTACTTGTGCTAACGCACAGCTTGTGTTCCACATGTTCCAGGTATCTCCCCAGTCCTGCTACTGGAGTGAAACGTACACCTTCAGGATAGTGTTCTGTGGTACCCTTGGAAACAACAGCAAGCAAAATGCTTCATTTAGCCCTTGTCTTTACCAAATCTGTCTCAGAGAGTGGTGCTGTGGGCCAAATTTTTGATTTTTCCACAGCACGACAACAGTGGAAAGAAGGGTGGAAAAAAAAACTGCACAGTGGATTTTTGAAATACAGAAATAGTTTGAAATTCCAAGTAGTGAATTTGTTCCCAGGTTAAACTGGATGTTCTGACAGCAAAAGTCACCTTGGTAAAAGCCCTCCTCAAATGAGTGCTTCTGAATGTAGATGAGAAAAGCTGTCTTCATAAGGGTGCTAATTTTTAAATTACTCTATAAAGCATCTTGGTTTGTAACAATTTTTGAAGAAAACAAAGTACATACTGAAAACTTGCAGAATGAGAAACATGACTAATTTTCTACTTAATGAAATATAATTATGCTTTACATCAAACCAGCTGAAAAATAATTTGATCAGAAAGATAACAAACAACGAAAAAAGAGAAAAATATATTTAGAACAGTGTTGGTTTTTTTTTTTTTTCCACTTTTGCTTTAAAGTTTGGATTACAATACTAAAATGTTCTACCATATCAGAAACTGGACGGCTCAGTGGATGTATGTTAATCACTTAGTAAGAAATTAAAAACAGACCTTCGAGTATATTTTAAAGAAAGAAAATGCGTTCATTCCATACCTGTCCAATCTGATGTATTGTCGCAGGCTTCTGTTGGGCCCAAAGCACCGTGACTTCCAGACTTCAAGAAACTGAAATTAAGCTGAGGAAGAGGTGTTCTGAAGGAGTTTTAAAGCTTTCCAGAGTGCCTTATTATTCTTACTATGATCCTTGCCAGTTGTTGTAAAGAACTATTTGTCCTATGGTTTAGTTTACCAGTCTGAAACAACAAAAATGCAGCAAATCATTAAGCATGCTTTGTTTTCTTTTTGAGTGTTTCCAATTTTTGCTAAGTAGGTAGGTATGAACTTTTCATGGTGAAAAATCAACATGACCTTTTAGAAAAATCAGTTGCAGGCATTTAAGCATTTGGATGTTCTGATATTTTTGTAAGAGACCACATAAATTTTAACACATAATGCATCGTAAAATGTGGATAGAAGCATGAATTATTTTCTCTCACTTGACTTGAAATTTATCTATGTATTTTGAACTGATGATGACAGATCACCTAAATAATAATTTTAATAGTATGAAAAAAAATTGACTAGAAAAAAACTGGGAAAAAAATGGATAAACTCCTTTAAAATTCTCTGAATACTTCAGAGCAGTATTTTTATTTGGTGTTTGCAATGTATTAGAGACATTTCTCCTAATACAGAATCTGAAGTATACCATTAACTGTAAAATACTATAGGCTTTGGCGCTGATGTGATGGGCAGTGTCACTATGAATGCTGCTAAATTTGTATTCCTAACAGTGAACATGAAGAAGGGAAGAACCGCTACAGCTTGCTCTTTAACGCGTTGTTGCAGCAGTAGCATCAGTCAACAACTGGCAGCACCAAGTCTGCCTTGCCCCTGGTGGTATGTGATGAGCAACCTCCCTGTCCATCCCACCTGGGTGGTTTTCCCATCATATTCCCTTCCCCTGTCCTGCTGAGGGGCTGGGCTGAGAGAGCAGGTGGGTGGCTTCTGGTCATCCCACCACAACCAATGATGAAGCCTCAGCACGCTGTTATTCTTTTTATGTTGTAGGAATTATGCATCTTTTTAAAGCAAAATTTCCACCATTTTAGTTTTCTCAAATTCAAGACAGATAATGGCATTTCAGTAGATACTGCATGGGTGTTATTCTTTCCAGATTGCTCAGTCTGTCTTCTAAGAAAGATGTTCATGTCAGCAGTTACATACAAGTCTTGTACACCAACACTGCTTTTTTTTTTTTTTTTTTTTTTTTGTGCTCTGTGTGTGTGTGTGTGTCAGCAAAATAGCACTGACAAGAGGAGGGAATGCTTCTATTCAAGTATATTTTAAGAAAGCAACCTATGCAGTAAAATGCTTTAAATTTTCTATTATGGAGGCTTGGTCCTTGAAGTTTTCACTGAGGGTAAAAGCATAACGTTTACATAAGAACAAGCTTTGTGTCAGTGCAGTGCAGTGGTGTTTGGTTCTGTGCCTGTAGTTACCAATTTTTCATTTAGTTTGTTTTTCCTCGTTGTCAGAGGGTAACTGGCAGGCTGAGTTTGGTGTCACCCTAAACCTTGTGGCTGAGGCATTCAGCGCAGCTCTCAGTCCTGCCTGTTACATTTGTGGCAAGCCTACCCAGAGGACATGCTGCAAGGCAGCGAGTCCCCAGTGGGATGTAATAGAATGGAAGCAGATGGTGAACTGAAGGAAATTTCAGGGGAGGATTACATTTTCCAGTTACTGTCTTTTTGATTTCACTGTTATTGTCTGATGAATTGTGTCAAATTTGATCCTTCAGATTGAGAAGCTGCTTCTCAATGTGCTCCCAAATGAACAGATACAGTAAATGGCTGCTGCCAATGTACTCTTCCAGAAAATTAATTTTTAAATGCATGTTAAGAAGGGGGTCTCATTTTGTCATGTCTGCTTTGTGATTTTTGCCTTCAGCTATGTCGTTTTCATCTGCTATTAAACTGTCGCGGACTGAATCTATTCTTCTTCTAACCACAACTCCATGCTACAGATGCAATAATAGCCAACGCAGGTTATTGAACACGCAGACATTATCTACGTGCATCTTATCAATAAATGTGTCATCAGCCAGTTTGATGTAATTGCATAAAGGTGCCCTTTCTACAATACTGGTAGATCACTTTGATGTGCAACTTAAAAAATAATACATTAAAATACCTATGAAGAAAATAAAGTCCTAACTTATTTTCAGTGAAATTGTATTTTCTACATATTCATTAATGTGAAGGCTGATAGTTTAACTTAAAAAATACATAAATAAATAAAAATACAACACCACCACAACACTACACAGTCTTCAATGTTAATGCTGCATAATCAGGACTTCAACCTTGGATATAATTAAACACATCCTCTAGGTATGGCCAAAATATATTGTGCCTACCCCCATATCATATGCCACTGGAGTTGATAATAGATGTTTCTTGTTACAAAATGGTCATTAAGACTTTGATGGCTTCTCTGTATGGAAGTGTAAAGAGAAACAGATCTGTTCTGTTTCATTCGTTGCTATACACTTGTATCATGTTCAGTCTTATTTTTCTTTTCTCTCAGTTAAGTGGCACATGTTGATTTATCCCATTATGGAGGACTAGATTTTCAAAGAGGTTCAATTTCCTGAACTGGGGTACAAGGAGTGGGTAATTCTAAATTCTTCCTGTAAAGCTGATGCTTGTCATAACGACAGTTCTCTGAGTGTTTCCTTTCATTTATTGTTGCCTTAGTTACTCAGGCTTAGAAACTCACAGACATTGTAAACATACATGTACATTTAATAGATTGGTTTTCTAGACAGTTCTGCCTCACCTTCCTTTGGTATATTGATACACTGTAATTTCACATGTTTGATCTTCTTCCTATACTGATGTAGCAGACAACTCGGATATTTGAGCAGCTGCATCCACCTGGCGGATGTATGGGAAGATAAGGTTGTCTCTCTTGTGGGTAGGTGCCTGTGTTCCTAGATTGCTAGCACAAATGTGCGTTTCATTTTGTGAGTACCAGATCTAGGGCAGGGAATACTACTTTTCTATGCAGGGTGGACGGAACTAGGTGATCTTCAGAGGCCCCTTCAGACCCAAACCATTCTGTGATTCAGTGTTTCTGTGGTTTGGATTTAAATGTAGCTGCTGCAGCTCTGGGTGTTATCCCACATGAATGGCAGTAACACTACAGCAGTGACTGAGCCACTCCAACTAACTTTTGTGAAGTTAATGGCAGCAGGAAAAGCAGACGTCTCATCCCATTTGGAAAAGGATTGGAAAATGAAATTGAGTTGCTTATTTTTAAAACAGGGCAGAATGATTGGGGTACAGGAATGTCCCAGTGACTCACTGTGACTGACTGCCATGGGCTTCTGGGCTCTGGAATGGCTGAGTTTCTGTACACTGTTAAGGCAGAAATACTTCCTGAAATAGATCTTAGAAGCTATATTTCTATTTTTTTCAATAAGCAAGTAAATCTTCCAGATCAGGATTGCAGCTATATAATTTAGTATTTCTATCATAGTCAATGGTCTTATCTCAGCGTACTCATTCCCCTTTCCCACACTCAGGCTGCATAGGGCAGGTGGGTCTGACTTCTACAAGCCACCGCATGCAAGTCAAGGTAATGCATATTTGTTTCCATCTTACTTTGAAAAACAAGGTTATTTCAAAATGACTAGCTAATGATATTGGTCTAAAAGAACTGCCTAATATTTTAGCATCTTGACTTCTCTTCTTAGTGGTTTAATGAATGTGGAAATATGGGATTTAAAGGGACTGTGGTTTATTATATTGCAGATAAATGCTGCTTTCACTTGCCTCGTGAAAATCGCTTCTCACAGAAACTTCTAAATTACTTTCAAAGAGAGTGAGCTGACAGAAATATTTTTAACATGTTTGCATATTTTTTTTTAACCAAACATGAAGAATTATGTATGTCTGCCTTTCTTATCCTGATGTACATAAATTGTATATTAAAAAACCATAAATTTTATTTTAATTGCTGTTATTCCTCCTGGCTTATTAAGGCACCAATACACTATACAACATAAAACCGAAGTCAAAAACAAATTAGACAACAACATAAATAATTTACGATTTTTTGGGAAACGATGTAAGATTTATATATATAAAAATTTATATATAAATAAATATGAATTTATTTAACTTCAATAATAATTTGTAACCTGAATTGCTTAAGACGGTATTTCTCTAATTTAGAATTGCAAGGGTGAGAGGGTGAGATAACACCGACTACATAGTAAATGAATACATTTGTAATCTTCTTGAAGTTTGGAATACTTCTTGTGTATTTTTCTAGCCTCTCCCTGGCTGTTTCAGCATTCTCCATTTCCTTTCACCGGACTCACATAACTTCGTATTTGTCTAACTTTGTTCACTTTCATTACAAGTTTATATTGAGAGAATTATTATACAGAGAAATCTTGACTTTATTGTTCAGTATGCTTTGTGTATACAAAAATATGCTGCTTTCAAGTTTTCATTCTATACCTGCTAAAAACTACAGGTTTATTTTCAATAGGCTCAATTTTTTACTTGATTTTTAATCACTCTGGCACTGTCAAGGGCTTTAGTGTGAAAGTAAAACAGATCTGCTAGTAAACATAATTCTGAGTGAATGAAAAACACCTTGAGAAGAACATATTGAAGCACCTTGGGGTAAAGAAACAAAAATATGGAAAAAATAATAACCCTACTTAAATCTCAGGAAATGAAAGCAAGAAATATGATTTAATTTCACTGAGGTATTATGAGAAAATCTTTGAAATTATCGGCATTTATGACTACATTGAAAAATGAAACGGGATGGTGAAAAGATACAACTTGGTGATAAAGTGGAACAGACGATGCCGCTCTTCCGTAGGACGGTAGCCTTCCCCATGTGTGGAAAATGTGGATGTTCCTCAACAAAAACAAATTTATGACTTGTAATAAGATATGGGATATGTTGGGTTGCTAATAAACGAGACAAATGTCAGAGCAGTTAGACGAGAGTCACAAGTGGAGTTCCTGGGCACTGTACAGGTAAAACAACGCAGCAGCACTGTCCTGCCGCACCGAGTCCCTCTGCTGACCCAGCAGGGGAAGCTGCTCCACTGGGATGTGTCTGAAAGTACACCAGCTGTCTGCAGCTAGATCGTGCAGAGGGTGGAGGGGTTTCTTTAGCAGTAAATCCCAGGTATCAGACAGAAAGTGGTAACTGACCACCTATAGCAGTTCTTTAAGTAGAAGGGAGCATCAGAGAAATTGCATGTACCTGGTCGTGGTAAAGGGTGAAAGAAAGCTCTACAGACTTCCACTACAGCACTATTTTATGCTAAGTGCCTGGGTCTGGCTTAAGTTAGAACTCTGGATAAGAAGAGTTAGTAGTTAGGTGATAAATTGCCACAGTCACTATTGCTTTGTCTCAGTCATGCTGGGGAACAGCATCAAGGTTGCTCCAACTTTTGCCCTTTGTCTGCAGTGCAAGAAATACATTTTGGTGGCAAGGTGAAACAATTTTCTGGTTAAGCCTCAAATATTATGCATAGCTGAGACAGGAGTAGCGAGGTAGAAGTAATCTCAAGTTTTTAAGGAGAACAAAGACTGTGCACCAGAAAGAATTCATTTTCATCCTGATGTGATTATGAAGTCTGAAGCCTTCAAAGATAGAAATGTGTACAGATAGACGTGCATGTATGTGTGCTTACACACATACAGGAGAAGGAACAAAAGGAATAGAAACAGGGAAAAAAAAAAAAAGAAAAATAAGGCATGAAGGGAGGGAGAGGTGGAAGTAAATGAGGGAGGAAAAGAAAAAAACAATCTTTGTGAGCTACCTGTTGGGCGTAAATAGGTAGGTGCTATATGATATCGGAAAGGAGAGAGAAGGGAAGCACTCTAGCTCCAGACCACAAAGTCTTGTTCGGTCTCATACGGAATCTTTAATACAGAAAAAATCTCTAGATAGTTCTCCCTGCTCTCTATTAATACCTGAAATGAATGAAATTGTACTCATTTTATAAGACTGACAGAGGTTCTTGCATAATGTACATCTGTCATTAAGAGACCACGTATTTTTCTTTGCCTGTAGAGAGGGCAGAGGTCAGATCCTCCTGCATCTTTTCAGTGACTGTGAATACAACACTGCCTGTTTTATTCCATTACTTAGTACACCTGACATCTGTAGAAGTCAGCTTGTTCCCTTCAGCTTGTTCTTCATGTTACAGTTTTCTGTGATTTTACTGGAAAGAGGTGAATATCCAAGAAAAATCTAAAGAGTATTGAGCCTTAATTAGCAATACATAATCCAGATTTAGAAGGCTTCTGTCAGGGGCGTAGGAATTCACTTTTAGAGTACGTGTTTTTACAAAGATGGGAACCTTCGTTAGCCACTGATCAGGTGACTCAGTCAAACCACGTCCTCAGGCTTTCCAGTGCTGCATTGGTATGAAGCCTCTGACTTTTAAAATGGGTGTTAACTGCTGACATAGGAAGCAGCAGGCTTCATAGGTTTGGGTGTAGAAACACTCTTCTGCAGTATGCTTCGAGCTTTTATTGAAAATCTGAGAAGATATTATGCTAATGGATAGTTAATGACTTGGGGCACTTAACCAAGGAATGCGGTGATTTCTGGGGACTACTTGTCGTCTTTGACCGACACCTTGTGTAATAACTGCACAAACATTTCTGTTCCATTCACTGGTAGAAACTGGTAAGATCTGGAACCAATAAGCTATGGGTAGGCCTTTGGGTTACTTGTACTCACTGAAGAGGTTTTCTCACAGGGATATGCAGGGAGTAAGCAAGAGAACTCAGTAAGAGAATTCTCTCAGTAAGAGAATTCAGTAAAACATCTTAGTAAACTAAGTCTATCTAGCCCAAAATTCAAGGAAGTTTTAGATAAATTTAGTGAAGTGTTTTAAGAGAAAAAGTAATGTCAAATATGAAAGCATCAGAACGCAGAATCTGGTCACATCAGTGTAGCAGTGTAGGGGAGGTGTACGCCAGATGTTGATTCGGGTTTGCTGACAGATATCTAATGTATAATCCTTTATGTACAATACTGTTGGACATTTGTGGAGTCTGGTTTGCACACACACTCCTAAATGTTGCATCAAAATGACCTGTGATCATGGGATATATGTTTTTCTGTGTATTTCAGTTCTTCTACATATTTTGTTTCTAGCTTGTGGTACAGAACAAACAAAATGATGTCCTCAAAATTGCAGCTTCTTCAGCTTAAATATCTCCAATGATGCTGAACTTTTCAGTTTTCACAACATGTAATCATGCTTTTTGACTGCAGACTGTTAATTTTTCAAGCACAGAGAGCTAAAGCTGAAGTGTG
The DNA here is from genome assembly GCA_013399715.1 of Alectura lathami. NCBI lineage: Eukaryota > Metazoa > Chordata > Aves > Galliformes > Megapodiidae > Alectura > Alectura lathami. Next base: position 162,678 of record VXAV01006290.1, on the reverse strand, counting down.
CTCCATTTCTTTTGTTTTTCTGTTACCTTTTTATTAAATGTAGGACGCAAAATGTTCATAAACCAGATTACATGTATTAAAATCAGGACATCACTTGCAGTGTTCTCTGAAGCACCTGGTGCAAAAACTGGAAAACAAAATCAAATCCGTATGTAGATGTAAATCTAACCTTTTGTTATTGGCAAGTGCATACAGACTTCTCTGGTTCTAAACCGGTTTTGTGTTGTAAACTTTTTCCTAAATTCTTCACTGCATCTTCAAGAACACTTTAAACTGTAAGGGGTATAAACAGCAACATTCTTGTTGACTGATGTAGCATAAAACACAGAGAAATGATTTAATCTCATTTTCCTCATGTGCAAGCATCTGTAATTTCCCTGTCACCTGTTGATGTTTGGATGCACCTGTCTGTTGCTGTGTTTCATGATAGTAGCTTTAACTGAAATTGTATTTTGAGTTTGCTAGTAGCACTCCTTGTAATTACTGTGTAATACTTCGTTGGAATTCATGTAATTATTATTATAAACTAGTTAACACATTCTGATTTGAATTTTAATTTAGAAAACACATAGTCAGATCCTTGATCTGATTCCCTTTGGATCACAGAGGATGGAGCATACATTTTCATGTTTCAGATTATTTGTATGCAACAGAATTTCCCAATCTAGACTCCTGAGTATATGCTGTAATTTGTCTGTGCAGAGTTACAGTCAGTCCACTGTAACATATTTTAACTTCTCCTATGGTTTGGTCACACAGTAAAATATTTTAGATTTGAGATTCTTTAATAAAATAGTATGTAGTTTAAGGAAAGGTATTTTATACATCTGCAAGTTTCACTTCTATACATTTATTGCACGCATAATTTTAATAAAAATATCTAGCTGTGCATATGTACTTTTTATTATTTATTCCTTATTTCAAGAAAATCAATATCTAGATATCAAATTTGAAGTCACCCTACAGAATTTGAAAGTAAACTGTGGATATAGCTGCTAGAAAGGACTTCAAAATGTATGGTTTAAAGAGGTATAGGTGAACTTTCAGCCTAGTCATGGCCACTAAATAAGCTCAAAAGTTTTGTTCAGTTTATTAATTCTCATTAAAACAGAAAATAACCTTTAGTACACTCTACTAGTATCTCAGAACAGCACATCGGTGGTGTGTTTGTTATTTAGCAGTATTTTAACGCTGGTGAAAGGAAATCATACTCTGAGAAAATATTAACACATGATTTGCAACAGGACAAGTTTATAGATGATTTATTTTTAATTGTAGGATGCTGTGAGTGCCTGCAGATTGTCCAATGCCGAATGACACGTGTGATCCCACATCGACGCGCTGCAGTCTGTGACTTCCCTGCTCGGGGGCTCAGACTAGAGGTGGGAGTTACATCGTGACTCTTCCGAGTGTCTCTGTAGGTGTCTTACAGCTGGAGCTTCACTTACAATTTTAAGGCCAGTGTTATCCTTTCGAGCTCAGCTAAGCATTACTCTTTTTGTGTGTATCTCCTGTGCCACTTGCTGCTGCTTGCCCTGTCCAACATTCAGCAATATGGCACCATGCGCTTCATCTTTGTTTGTGCTGCTGCTTCCCATACATTTACTCTTAGAACAAAGGTTTTTTTTTTTTTTTATTTCTGCTAGCCTTCATGAGTGGTCTATATCTCAATGCCTAAGTTCACTTTTTTTTTTTTTTTTCTTGACTTGTAATGACTGATAGAGCGAGAATAACAATGAAAGAGTTAATGTATCCTGACAGCCTCCACTTTGCCATAGCTACCCAGAGGGAATGACAGAATTGTTAGCTCTGCAAAGGAATTTAGATCCCTAGGAATACAGTGAGAAATGAAGTGGTATTTTGAAACTCCTACTATGGTCCAAATACCTTTTTTATAAAAATGGTAAGCCCAGAGTTCTCTGATTTCTATCATGTAATAACTTGAGGAGAAAAATATATACATACATATTTATTCTGCACAGATGGCATAATTTTGGCAGGTGAAATACCTCATTGTCAAATACAAATTCACATAATTCCATTTGTTTCAAATGTTAAAAGTTAAGATACAAGACCATGAATATACTTGAACATGAGTGTGTTCAAGAATATTCATTATTCATACATCTGCATGTACTTTAATGAATATGCTAGGTATTTCTGTAGTGTTTTAATAATATTATCACCATTATTGCACTACTATCTTTTAAGATGCTATTTTCACTTAGCATGTTCCCCATACATTTTTATCCTTAAAGTGAATACAAAAATGACAGTTTTTAAAGAATGCCTTGTGGAGCTAGTTACACTTTAAAATATAATGAACTCATTAAGGCCAGAGTTTCAATTTCTATAGCACGTATCTTCACTGAGATTGAGGGACTTGTGTCACTTTACTGCAACAGAAAATCTGGATGTAAAACTTGAGACAATTGTTTATGGAAATTTTTGTCTAAATTTAGGCAGAGAGGGAAAACACCGACAAGTTACTCAAAGAAAACAGATGTCTAAGTAATATTGGCTTTCACAGGCTTCTAAGTCAAGAAGACTTAGGAGAGTTATGCTTGCAGATCTCTAGTTACAAACATGTTAGAAGTTAATGGCTTTGAAAATAAAACACTGCAATACAGTAATAGCCTTGAAAATGATGACTTCATATGTCAACATTTAAATGCAAGTCTACCTTCCTACTAGACAGCTTTTCAAGTTCTTTGTTATAATCGCAGTCCATAATTAAAATAGTTCAGTTCAAAGGAACTGGGTCATAAAACTGCATTGTTTTGTTGTGCTGAAGAGAATTTCTGCACTCAGCAAGACTTCATCAGTTTTCATAACTCAGCAGTTGATTCTTTTCACTAAGGTGAACAACACATTGAAAATGCTATAAGCAATTATTTAATCTTAGTAACTCAGGTTTAGTTCAGGATTACAGTGGTCTAATTAGAAAGATCTTCAACGCATCATTGATTTCTTGATATGATGACAAGTCCTACCTCATTCTGCATTACTTTGAAGCCAATAAAGCTCACAGCCAACCTTTATACATAAACACTGAAAGGAAGGGAAAGAGACACAAGTGTCCAGCTTGTAAGGAAGAAAGGCAAGGAAAGAATCAAGAAAGATCAGAAAATTTATAGAATAATTACTTGTGGGGGAAGAGCAAGGTCAATGATATTGGTTAAAAATACTTGTTCAATCAGCCAATCTAACTAAATTCTGTGAAGGAAGGTTTGTTGTTGTTTTCCTCAGATAAAGCTTTGCAAAAAGTGCTGCATTGCTTGCATCAGGCATTGGACTTGAGTGATATATTTGCTTGTCAAAACATCAACATCACAGATTCATTGCATTGCCTTACGGATGACCTCCTCTTAGCCCTGCTTTCTGTAGTTTAGAGTTTCATTCATTTGTCATGTTGCAATCCTATTTCTGGTTTAAATTTCCACTTCTCTTCAAGATACAAGTCCGAGTAGTAGGGTAAAAAACTCATAACCTCATTCATAACTGTCACGACCTTTAATTTGGAAGTCATCACTCCAGAATAGATGTAGTTAATGGTCTTCTAAAACACTGTATTCAATCTTTGACTAAAAATTCATATAGTGATGTTGATTGGGAAATCAAAAAGACTCATGAAAAGAGTGAGTTGGAAAATGGAATTTTTCCTCTTTTTCTCTAAAAGAAAATTTAAATGTCAAAATATCCTTTTTTTTTTTTTTTTCCCTCTCATTAATTCTGCAGTCCTACTAGCATGCTCCTTGCTCCAATTCTGCCCTGTATTTTTGTGCTTTACTGTATTTTACAATACATGAAGGCAATTATGTTATGGAGTCTAGTGTCATGAGATGCTGCTGTGTACTTAACTAACTCTCAGTAAATAATTAGATGCAAGAAAATTCAGTTGTAACAGGCTAATCAGGTGACATATCTTGCTTTTTGAATATCTGAATTTCCAAACTATATGTTCTTCACATTACTTTTGTACTCAGTTTTGTACTCAGTCACTCTTCACTTAAAAATTCACTCAAAACCAAACGAAAAACACCCACCAGCAGTTGACAGTATCTAACCTGCTAACTTTAATGAAAAATAAAGGGGTATAGCTTACACTCATTTATGATAAACAGCTGTGAGCAATTGTTAAAACAAGGCTGCTTTTATTGGCTTTGCAGTTCTGGACTCTTTGTAATTAGGGTCACAGCTCAATTAGAAGAGAACTTTCCTATTCTTTGGAGTTAAGTCTGCATCTGCCCTGCTAGAAATCAAAGTAGACATCTTTTGCAGGGTAGAATGAACTCCAAGTATTTCATTTTGTAGAATTTGAGAGAGCTGAGTATGTGAAAGACTTAAAAATAAAGTTGTAAAAGTAAATTAAGAGCTCAAGTCTACTTGTCTTCTCGAGACTCCTCTCTTGTTATATAGAATTCTGCTTCCACCCAATACGGCTCCGCTACTGTCAAAAGAATGGCATCTGTCAAAGTCAGTGCAGGCAGTGTGATGTGCCAAAAATCCTTCATATTTTTGAATCTTTTCCCACATATCTGGAATTGCCTTGACGTGTTGAAGCGAATGCCACCAAGCCTGTTTTCACATAGTTTGGATGTGCTCTAATCCTTCGTATACTTCAGCTTCGTGCCTATGCTGTAATAATGCATTGCATTTATCATGCCTGCAGTGATGGTGGATTATCCTATTTCTATAAAGTCTAAATCAGATGGAGCATCCTGTTCACGGCAAATTCAGGATCACTCAGTGTATGCTTCCTCCACCTCTGGCTATTTTAATACCCTTGCCTAGTTGGACTTCTCACAGGAGTTAACTGAGAACCGTTCATAATGTCAAATGCTTTAGGATTACCTTAGAAAGTTGCATTCCCATAGCCTTCCTATTTGCTGGTGTAGCTCATGTGGAGAAGTTTCCCATATTTTCAGAGAATTGATTCAAGGATTTTTAGCAGCTCCCTTCTTGCACTCAGATCACCTTGTCAAGCTGTTTAACCCTGCAGGACTGTGCAGCCAGTTATCGTTTCTTAGCCCCAAGGATTCTGACCGAGAACGACTGCCAGCGTCACACCACAGATGCCTAAAGTCACTGCCACCCTCACGTTCTGCCCTCTGACAACTTCTTACTGAGATTTACAAGAAAAACAAATCTCATTATTTTGTTGCTAAGTCCATACTGTTGAAATTGTACTGAGTCTTTGGTCGGAGTTCAGCGTAACAAAGTGCAGGGAACGTTTTTGACCGAGATGAAGTTTTAGGAGGCATATTATTTATTGCATTCAATTTTGAAACGTGGCGAGTGCTGTAAAATTCTTTTTACTGAGCAAGCTCAAAACCGTGTGTAGAGAGCCTGTTGCATTTAAAATAACTTGCCTGTTCTTGGTGGAACTGAAAATACTTTTAGACAGGCTTTTTTGGTTATTTTCCCCTGTATTGAATAACCCATTGACAATCTTGGTCATTTATTCATTTTCAAG
>VXAV01006290.1:135339-151295 GCA_013399715.1 Alectura lathami | reverse complement strand
TGTGATGGATTAACTGACTGCATAACTGATATTGTTGTAGTGCATTAGCCCTTATTTCCTGTTCAACGTGATTGATTGAGCCTCAGTCAAGCCACTGTCTACAGCAAATATTAAGCAAACGTACCCAGACGCCATCAATCATTCTTATCAAAAGATCACCATATTTGGCACTAAAAAAAATAAAAAAAAAAATAAAAAAAATGCAGAAGTTCTATCTGCTTTTCACTGAGTTATCTGTTTGAAAATGTTTTTCTTAAAAGCACAGAAAAACATTACCTTTGTAAAACCATTGGTTGTTTCTTTGGGCTGGTCATTTATAATGCAGGGAGGTATAACTTATATTGCAACTTGTTAGGAATTTGAAAAATCATCTGATTCAAAAAGAAAGTGGTGAAGGCAGCATACACTAACTGGAGTATTCAGAGAATCACTTGACAGCCAGAAAGGTCATTCATCTGTAAAAGAGTTTGGGAGCTATAAGGCAACGATTTCAGACGTGTCTCCCTGAAGTAATTCTCCCCACAAATCATGGCATCTTCCTTATGGCCACTACATGCCATCAATGTGCTAGAAAGCATTTGAATGAGGTTTCCTCAGTTTAACATGCATACAAATGTATGCTTTTGTAGGAGCAGCTCTAGTACCTCCAGACACCACCACCAAGCATGTTTCACCTTTCACTTTTTTTTGAAGATAAGTTATCGTGGTCATCTCTTGAGACCAAACAGCACTTTTCTGGCAAGGATTCTTCCACTCCTGTTGATATTCTAGCTGGAAATAGGAATTGAATTTAAATTACCAGATTGGTCAACTAAAATGCTTTTAATATTTCATTGGCAGCCCTTCAACACAATTTTTAAACTCTGATTAGAGTGCATAGCTGCTTTGATGTGTGTGTGTTAATGATACATAGATAACTCCATCCAAAAAACATTATCCAGATGCATATGACATCATATATCAGATTTGTAAAAAATGCAGTGATAGAAAATGTATTTATGTTATACAAGATCCACCTACTAAGCAGATACTACCCTTTTTCTGTTTCCATTTTCTTCCCTCACAAGTAAATGAAAGAAGAATGGGGAAACAGTTAACAAACTGCAGCAGTCCTCTCTTATCCTCCTCTTCTATCACCTCCCCACATGCAAGCTTCCAACCCTTTTCCAGACCAGTGTACAAGTGTTTATAGGAAATGTCTGATGTCTCCTTCCCCATTCCTCTCCCAGAGAAACTCTTTCCTTTAGGTTGGTAGCAGGGAGCTGATATAGGAGGAAATGGAAGCAGCAGAAATGGTCTACACATAGAATACTTCACTGGCCATCTCTGGATGTTTTCGCTTTCTGTCACACGAGTGCCAGACAGTCAAGCTTGAAAAGTTTATAGCAAAAGAATGCTTTTTGATGTATTGTCCAATTTGGACTCATCATAATTCTACAGTTCTTTCTCTCTAGGCCCCATCCCTTTTTTTTTTTTTTTATACTAGCTTTGCCCCCCCCCGCAATAAATCTGTTGAAGTTTTTTTGATTTTTGAAGTACCAGTGAAATTCATGTTTCCTTTTTCTTATACCTCATCATCTGAAAACTTCAAGCTAACAGTGGAAGATGCCTTTCTGCACTACTGATCCAGTTATAGCAACATGCAGAAGATGATTTATGTGATTAAGAGATTTCTTATTAACCTCATTGGGATACTTTACGTTGCTCAGTAATTTTTTCTGTTATGTGCTGTCCATGTGAGATATATTCTCTGCAGTACTGCAGAATTGTCATTAAAATTTGTGAAAGCTTTGCCAAGGTGTTTAAAGTGACTGACTAGCTCTAGCATTTGATTATCTAATATAATATTTATGGAGTCATCTGTTCTGTTGGAGTATAGAATTTTGCTTTTCTGGATCCTTACCTACAGTTTCTTTTCTGTTTTTATCATAGAATCATAGAATGGCTTGGGTATCTATCCATTTATCTATCTAATCCATCTATCTCTTCTTTTATTGTATTCTAGCATTATCTGAAGTATAACTGTAAGTTAAATTTATTTAACTTTATAGTTAACTTTAATTTAGAGAAAACTTTATACAAATTGTGTGCTTCAATTGTCTCCAACAAATTATTACCTTTATATAATCTCATGATCTGACTAGAAGGATAAAATACAGTAATATGCAAAACTGTTCTGCATGGTAACTGTTTTTATTGCAACCATTAACAGTTAGCATAGATCTGAAAGAGTTACAGCACTTTTTTTTTTTCAATTAATTAACATAAATTCCTTTTTTTTTTTTTTCACTGCATGCTCTCCCAGATTTGGTTAAATCCAAAATTATTTTCTTAAAAGTATTTTGTTAAGTCAGTAATGAATTGAACTAAGATTGAAAGGTGTACAACAGTTCATTGAATTACATTGAGAACCTACATCCAACCTTTATTTGCTACAAATTTAAGGTAACTGAAAATACACTGACTACTTGTTCAAGTGCACTTCGGGACTGTGCAATCTGTTTACAGTGGTGGCGTATCCGTACAGTATACCAATGTATACTGTCCTTGTATAACCTATAAACTAAGACTGTGCACATTACAGTGCATACAGAGATTATTGGTAATTGTATCTTCTATGCTAGGGTTTTGTCTAAATATTCAAACACAGAATTATACCAACAATAAGAAAAATGGACTTCAGAATCAGCATAATAAAAATTGTAAGACTGCACGTATCCGTGATGGCTGTATTGGGGGCTCTGGAGAATGTTATATCTTGGTTGGGTGGTTTTTTTTTCACAGTTAAATTAGCGATCTTGGATTGAGCCATTCCTTTGGAAGTCGTTTAAGCTGTAAAGTTTTCTTAAATATTCAAAGCGGGTTTTTAAAAAACATTTCTAATGAAGACATTTTAGAAACATCCAGAAATATGATCTGTTAATTTTTTTTATCTAATAGAGTAATCCAAGGTAAACCATTAGAGATGCATAGTCTTTCAAGGAAATGTCCTCATCAGCCAGAGATTAAATTAGGTCATTCTGACTCAGTGGACCAAATTGGTTTGATATTTGATAGTACTTCTGCTGACTTTTGGGTTAAAAATAGTGAAATAGTAGAAGAAAATCTCCGAAAGGGATTTTACATCTCAGTGGATGTTTTTTCTTTGAACAAAATGATTATTTTATAATCGAAATACAGCATGCCTTTGAACTTTTGATAGCTAAAGATATTAAGTAAGAGTATCACATTTCATTTATTATATTCCATTTTACGTACAGTCTATGCATTTTTAATTCTGTATATATCTTGAGAACTCTCCTCTAATGGAATAAATCCAATCAAGAACATAGAATAAGAATTAAAATTTAGGTCCTGATTCATCATTACTTAGTTTCTTTGGAAAAATACAAAGGACAAATTAAAAAAATGTAAGGACTCTCTGGAGAATAATATTGCTGCTAGAATTGTGCCAGGTCCACCTAAGATCTCCTTAATGTGAAAAAGACACACTCTCTGGTGGCTAACAATGGAAGGAAGGACATTAGCAATATGCCAGAGCAGGGTAGAAGAAAGAATGACCAAAATAAATGGTTTCACAGAGAATCAGCATTTACAGTAAGTGAATGAATTGATAGTGAAGGTCAGATCCACACAAGTTAGCCTGCATTTAAACGAACAGTGGTGAATATTCTAGCTTTCAAGACTGTCATGGAAAAAAAAAAAAAGAAAAATGGAGCAGTTGTGAATGGAAGGAAATGGAAGGAGATGAGATATCATCTGTTTCTTAAGAGATCTGAGCAGAACAAGGGGGTGAGCTGACCTCAGCTGGCATCTCAGCCCCAACCCCAGCTGCTTGCTCGCTCCCTGCAGAGGGATGGCAGAGAAAACCAGAAGGGCAAAAGCAAAGAAAATCCAACACGTGGGTTGAAATAGAGACAGTTCAATAAGTTCAGCAAAGCGGCACTTGCAAGCAAAACGAAAGAAGCAATTCATTCACTCCATCAGCAGGTAGATGTTTAGCCATTTCCAGAAAAGCAGGCCTTTGTCTTGTGTAAATGTCTCTCTGGAAGACAAATGCGGTAACTCGGGTGTCCCCACTGCTTTCCACATCTGTTCTGTTGAGGAGTAGCACAGAGAGAGTGGCTGGGTGGGCATCTGGTGGCTGGCCAAGTTCACCCACGATAACCAGGAACTGGAGAAGTCTTCCTCCTCTACCTGCACATGAAGATGTCTACAGGTATGACTTCATTACTCTTCTATGCCCTGCCTGGCTTTGTCATTTTTAGTTTTCCTCCTTTTAAATCACAGAAAAACAGTATAATCTTAAGCAACTGTGTGACCTCATTTTTATTTAGCAGAATGATTTTCGGCTAAAAGTATTTTAGTTTTTTTTTTTTTTCTTCCAGTTATTTTCTTTGCAGTTAATGGGCTTATAAATCTGTCAGAAAAAAAGACTGAAAAATGACATGTGTGAGTGAATAGTCATCTTTTTAGAGGAGACATATTGTCTGATTACAGGAGGAGGGTTCGGGTCTGAATGCTAAAACTCAAAAGTTCAGTGAGACCTGCTGTATTTTTTAACCCTAACGGCTGTTCTGTATCCCTGGAACCAGAGTAAGGACAGATGTTTGGAAATCTATGTTTACCTTTTTGATCATCTTTTGAATTTATGAAGGACGCATTTTCCCAAGCACCAGATTGGTCTGTGTAATGTCTAGGCATTTCTTCCTAGGAGGGCTTTTTGTCATTTTCCTGTCAGGACATCCAGCTTAGGTAGGTTTTATTTTAAAGTCATTTTTGCCATTTAATGATAGGAGTACAGGAGATGTGATCACTACAGATCACAGAGCAGATGGCAAGTGTGTTAGAGCAAAGCTGAATCTCTGGAACAGCTCTCTGAAAAGAATCTAAACCACAATGCTAATTAATACATACCATATATAAAATACATTTCAATGAATATCTATCTTAGGAATATAGTGAATACTTCTCTCATCTATTTCTGCCTTCTCTTGATTATAAGTATTCTTTTTCTCTTTGATTGGGAAATTACAAGGGATGATGAAATATTTTAAACATTTCCACAAAGACTTTGATATACTTTTTAAAATTATTATTTCTTCCCCTTTCCCAGCTATCCATTTGAACTCTTAAGGCTTTGATGTTTTTTCATTGTTTTTTTTTTTTTTCCTTCCTACTGGTCCACTGTGCAAGGCAGGATGGGAATAATCCTTTAGGTATTTGTCCTTTTGTGTCATGCACTTCCCAGTGCTCAGTTACTTCATGGAATCATAGAATGGTTTGGCTTGGAAGGGACCTTAAAGACCATCTACTTCCAACCCCCTGCCATGGGCAGGGACACCTTCTACCAGACCAGGCTGCTCAGAGCCCCATCCAGCCTGGCCTTGAACATTGCTGGGGAGCGGGGGCAGCCACAACTTCTCTGGGCAACCTGTTCCAGTGTCTCACCACCCTCACAGTAAAGAATTTCTTCCTAATATCCAGCCTAAATCTCCCCCCTTCCAGTTTGTGGCCATTACCCCTTGTCCTGTCGCTCCATGCCCTTCTACAGAATCCCTCCCAGCTCTCCTGTAGGCCACCTTCAGGTACTGGAAGGCCGCTGTCAGGTCCCCCCAGAGCCTTCTCTTCTTCAGGCTGAACAACCCCAACTCTCTCAGCCTGCCTTCACAGGAGAGGTGCTCCAGCCCTCTGATCATCTTCGTGGCCCTCCTCTGGACCTGCTCCAACAGCTTGATGCCCTCCTTGTGTTGGGGTCACAGAATTTCCAGTCTTCCTCTTTCGTGGTTCTTGACATTCGGACATTGAGTCACCGCTGCATTTTTTATTTTTATTTTTTTTAGTTGTTAGATTGATTTCATATCTGAAATTCATTTCAAATGCCTGTTCTGAATATATTTGTCTACCTTCAATTTGCCTGGCATATTGAACAAAATCTGATTAGATGCGTTTATAAAATGACTTATCTACCAGGCCTGCAATTCAGCTGAAAGTGTGCAATGACTGGGAAATTTGTAGCTTTCAAGCTTCAATTGCTGGAACATACTGAGTCATCAAATACATACTCCTTTGTAGATGGTAAGCAAGTTTCGTCTTAGGTATTTAATTACAGCCTGCCACATAGTTGGGTAGTGTAGGGCTGTTAGTAAAGTCAGCAAAGTCTAGAGTAATACCTAAACTGCCTAGTTCTATCTATCAGACAGTATCTGTTGTCTATTTAAATATATCTAACAGACTATGGTCTGGGCTCAGATCCATAAGGTATAAATTGTATTTGAAACTAATGTGATAAAGTGTGAAATTCCTTGAACATAACTGGACAATAAAATGGAGAATATTTTTGATACATTTCTATGTTAATTTTTGTTCCTAAGTATTACATTTTTCTAGAAGCATGTTTCCTTCAAATTGTTGTAAAAACTTGATTTCTGTATGTAGTAGCACATTAGTATGTCTTCTTGATAATTATGGGAGATTATTTTAATTGTTGTTTTAGGCTTCTTTCTAATATTAACTTGAAAACCACTTGTGACTGTGTCCTGCAAACTAGAATAATCAGAATAAATGCTCTCAGGCTCTTATAATATGCTCTTATAATAGAAAATAAACAGAAACCACCAAGCACTATAAAACCAGTATGTGTTATGACAATAACCATGACCAAGCAAGTACCTGACAGAAGGAGATGAATATTAGAGTGATTTTTCTTTATCATCAGAGTGGGAATGTGGTTCTACTGATGTATTTACATTTCTCTCCTCCTGTATCAGCTAGCAATGTTATACTATTTCTCCTTTCCCTAGAGCCTTCCCAGCCTTTAAAGAACGTTCCTATATGTAACAAAGTGCAGTTGCCTTTACAGAAACAGGATCTACATGGCCTTAACCACTGAGCTTTCTCCAGTCTCCTGAGATGAGCAAGGATATTCTTTCGCTCCTCATTTCCCTGTGAGTTCTCCTATTCTGTTGTTAGGTTTCAATTATATTTTCCCACATTAGAAACATTTTCATGGGCATGATGATGGAGGCCAAGATGATTAACTTCAATTTATAAAGATTGTTTACATATAACACAATCCTGCAGTCTTGATTCATTGAAATAGGCAGCAAAATTTCTGTGTTTGTCTTGCAAGACAAATATTATTTTAAGATGTGCAATCCTTCTTTTATTGAGCTAAGCAGAGGAATATTTGCCAATATAGTTCTTCTTTTATTTTTGATGAACAACAGTTTTCCTCATATATATTCATTACTTAAAAATCTAATGTGAAGAATTCTGTTTGATCATGTTTACCATCTATACGATACACTGGAAATCTATGTCTTTAGTATTCAGAAATCTTAGAAGTGTAGTTAGTTTTGCTTATGTTCAAAGGTTACATGCTATTTGAAACCTTTAAAAGGTTTTTGGAGTGGTCCACTATAATAGTGTGAGCTAGCTTATTTTGAAATGTAGAATGAAAATTCCAAATCTTAGAGCCAATAAAAACCATTGTCTTCTTTTTGGTAAATGTTAAGGGTAAGAAAAAAAGGAATTCTAAGTGGCTTGCAAAGGCAAGTTCTTCTTTGATATCAGTAATTTCTAGTCATTTTTTCTACAATAAAAAAAGACATAATTCAAGAACTAAATGTAAGTATTAAAATGAGTGTTACTTCATAATCACTTAAGACATCTAATGATGTAAATAGCTCTTCAGCAATTTCCGACGGATTTCTACTATATTGCTTTTTTTTTTTTTTTTTTTTTTTTTTTTTTCTTTTCCTAGAATCCTAGGCTAACTGTTGTAGTCTTTGATACATATTTTTTCCACCTCAAGATCTATTTATGAGAGGACAGCTTACTGAAGAAATTTTCTCTTAAGGAAATGAAAAAGTTAAATTTTATAATGTTGTGGGTGTGGCCACATCACACGTACTACAAACATTAAGACGTATAGCTAAACTACTATGCAACTATTCAGGGAGGAATTCAGTTATACAATTACTCTATAATATAAAAACCTTATGGATATGTCCTTTTTATGATCTAATAGGACAGATGATGAGAGAAACAAAAAGACATTTTCAAGACATTTTGGTATAATGTAGAAGACTCTAGCTACATGTATATTGTCTTTCATTATGTTTTCCATCGACAGTCACCGTAAGTTGCTTTTTGAAGCAAATGTTAGTGAAGCAGGACCTACTTTCTTTCTTTATATATGAATATACTATGAGGTGGATCCATAAAGCACATTATGTTTTCCAGATCTATGCATACTATTATTTTTGCCTTCTTACTAGAGGTAAAGTTACTGTGGTGTTGGCAAAATAGGGTGTGATTACCCTATGTAATCTGTTTCTAGCAGAACATAATTTTTGAATTACCTGGTTTCTGCTCTTCTATCCAGTTAAAAACATGGCTCACAAGGTCCCTGTATTGAAATGAATTTACTGCTCGTTGTGCTCCGGATGTTAAACCAGTGATCATCTCTTCTTATACTCTTCTTCTCCTCCCTTTTCATGTTGTATAAACAAAGATCTGCACTGACAATTGGAATTAAATTGAATTCTGCTGGATTTTTGCAAATCGAAGCAGTCACATCACAGCCCTGATATATAAGAGTAAAATCCAGCAAATAATGGCATTATAAACTGTATAAGCTACAGATTCAGTGTGCATTTGTGCATTATACTGGTACCTGATTCTGTTAAGGTGTCAGAAGACAGTTCTGAAGGACTTTTAACATGAACTTCTGCAAGCAGGAAGCTATGTTCACTATAATGTCAGTCATAATTCTGTTTAACTTTACTGATGTTCTGAGGTTGGTATGTTTAAAATTAATGAGGCATTAGCCCTCAATCAAGGGACTACTTGAGACCATTCATTTAATTTCAGTGAATTGTGTAGTTGCAATAATTAATGTCAGTTGACCTTTGTATTTGGGTGGAAAAATGTACAGCACTTTTTTTCTATAAGCAATGTCATAAAATTGAATTGACACTTGGAATATTGTTCTCTATATAGCCCGTCAATTAATATAAGTTACATTCTGTGCTTGCACGCAGATTTGAGAATACATCTCATTAGTAATGCAGCAATTACCACAGTAAATACTTTCAATTACGAAGGGCCATTCTTGAGCTTTTTTCTTCTGGCTAAAGCATAGTGAAAGAGAGGTATTTAGGAAACGAATATAATGCATACAGAATTCCTTCAATGTTGATACGCTTATTTCATTTGAAATGCAGTATAAATGCATGTGTACATCAACATTTCTGCCTACATGGATGTGTGTGTAAAGTCTGCACCGTGTGAGCCATGCAGGCAGAGAAAGAAAAATATTTAAATAAATGAAAATGCATATTTAAACACTAGTAAGCAAAAGCTTCAAAGATAGAAAATAAAGCTCATCAGTGTTGTTTCATCATAATTCAAAAGGTTGCTTAGATGTTTTTTTCATTAAATGTGTGCTTCTTGCACAGCTGCCTGCTAACTCTCAATAAGGTGTAAATATAAATCAGCAGATATTTAGAAAGCATTTCTAGTTAAGAAAGTAACAAAGGCAAACAAAGGCTCAAAGAAAATAAGTAAACTTTTGTCCACATGTGCTAACTGCTGGTTCTGTTGAGGATTCAGTGGATGAATTTTGTGTGCTTTGACTAGAAGTAAAATTTGATCCTAAACTAATTTAAATTAACTTGGATATCGAATTATTTGTGACTGGCATCCCGTCATCTCTAGCCTGGCTGTGCTGTGGTGAGTGTGCTCCACAGGCCATGGGGTAGGAGCGTGCAGGACCTGTGGCGACCTGGCTGCTGTCTGGGCTCAGTCATTGCTCTGCATTTCTTCACAACCTGTTTTCAGATGTTAAAAGGAAATGTACAAGAGGTGGAAGTAGACACAGGTGTTGCAGGAATGTGAAGTTGCTGTCCAGTCTTTCAAGGGTATGGTTAGGAAAGCCAAAGCTGAGCTGGAGTTGAATCTGGCAAGGGATGGGAAGACAACAAGAAAGTACACAAACAGCATTATAATTCACAATTGAAAATTTGGAAGTCCCTCACTGCTTTTTCCTCAGATCTTTTAACATTCATGGCAGAAATCAAAGATGAAATATTTAAAGATGTGTAATGAAAAAAGAGAAATAATAATGTACCTATGTATTTATAAGAATGAATAGTTAATACTAATGATAGGAGATATTGCTTTATAAAATATTAAATTATATATAATGCATCTTTGTAAAGCAGTGGGACTGCAAAGTATATTTATTATTGCAAAAGCATGAAGAATATAATGTAAGAATGTGACACGAATAAATTTTATCCATCTTTCAGTCATTACTAGAGGCATGAACCGTACTGAAATACTGGCAATAGATATCTTACAACAAAACATTTTCTTCTGTATTATGACATAAATTATTTGAAGAAATACTTTACATGGCTATATTTATTTAATGTTTGCTCTTCTGTGTTGTTAGGAAGTTATTCTGTTTCTGTTTACCCATCTTTAAAACAAAAGCACATAACCTGATTTGTACAATAGTGAAAAGTGAAGAGCTAGTGAGAATGAAGTCTCCAGTTTGGGGAGGAACCACCCATTTCTAGCCTCTTTTGCCTTTCCCTTTGTCATCTTTCTTCCCTGTCTGCCTTCTTTCCTCCCTTGGAGGACAGGTATTTTACATGAACAAAAAGGAATGCAAGTTCTTTGTGAGAAGAGTGACTTATGGACCCTTGCGAAAAGAAGTACTGGTTCAAACTGATCAGATTCTCCAAAATACAATATTAATGAATTCAGGTCCTTTTTCCCTGTATGAGCCAACAGCTACTTCATTCCTTGTCTTCATATAGTACCCCTTTCTCCTAACTGATCATCTGCCACTGTGGTTTTCTGTGTAAATGAAAGAGCAAGCTAAACCAGAAAGAATTCTCTTTTTTTTTTTTTTTTTTTGCAGAGATACTAGAATAGCTGAGAGGTATTGCAGTAGCTGGTGTAATACATGGTTTAATTAATATCAGACTCATTTTAGCCTGTGTCTAATCTTATCCTTTAAAAATGTAACATGGTGAAATATTTGTTTACGATGCTGTATAATTTGAGGCTTACTAGGTTTTCCAAACCTTTCTCTGTTTGACAGAGGTTAGTGACTGGATAAGCAGCGTATACTGAAGTTGTCTTAGCTGGCAGAGAAAACCCAGCTGAGGTGACTCTTTTGTCATTGATTCTTGGGGAGTTTTTATCCAGCTGGATGCTTTCTGCATGGTCACCATAAATTAGTTTTGTTTCACTGCCTCTAACAACCACAATACATTGATAGTCTTTAAGTGATGACCTGAAACAAGATCTAGCCTTATTTTTCTGCTCTATTGCTTTCAAATGTACTCTTTCTATTATTAACATGCTGTAGTAAAATAAACATAAATTCCTTTAAAATTTATAGTGGTATTTTTCCTTGCATCTCAAGAATGCAAAGCTTACAGGAGATGTAAACTATTAATGAGCAGATCCAAAACAAAGCATCAAACAAGGCTCTATGGAGGAAATTAACTCTATCCCAGCCAAAACCAGGACAAGAACAAATTGCATGTGCTCTAGGAATAAATCTTCTTTCAGAAAGTTTGTAAGTCAGACAATGCTCTTTCAGCTCAAATACTTTTGCATAGGCTTACCAACGCACCTTACATGGTTTTATGATACCTAGCCTTGTCTGGAAAAGTTTATAAAAAGAATTTTGTTGTAGTAATGTTAATCAAGAGGTTTAAAGAATTTTACACTGTAGAAATGAATATCTACTAAATACAACAAAAAAAAATGCTAACAAATCTTATTCACATCAAACTGTTTATTTACTGTGGTAAAGTCCAGTATTCCACTAATGTGATCCTTTTGTTGCAGACTTTGGAATTCTTTGATCTAAAATGGAATACAGAGGGGATTTGTATGTACACTACTGTAGTACAGTACTTAATGGCCTTTCACTTCCTGTTTCACAAACTTTTTATTACTTCATGGTTTTGTGCCATTTATACTCGGGCACCAGAGAAATACATAAATGCGTGAGTGGAAAGGTGTATTGCTTATCCATAGCAAGTGACAGCTAAAGTTCAACTGTGCGTGATAAACATGGTGGATGTTTTACATACTGAAGGAATGATCAGTAAAAGATGACTTTTCTGTCTTCATTTTAATTAATTCTCACAATTTACTTCAGGAACAGAACGCCAGTGTGATCAGTCCACAAAAAGTTTCCTCAGGGTCTTGCTATGCTGCGTTCTGGAGCCAGAGGAGAGGCTTCTGTGAGGAGAGGCTGGGTCTGCCCCAGGCCAGACAGGCCGGCTGCCAGCCCCACAGGGCACAGCTGCCGGGGGTGCCGCTGGTCTTTAAGGAAGGGCGAAATGCAAGGTGGAGAGAGAAGGAGGGAGCAAAAACTGTGAGGCACAGCAGAGGGAACACCAAGGTCAGAGGGAAAAGAAGTGTTCCGTGATGGAGCAGATATTCCCTGCAGCCTGTGGAGGACCCACACTGGAGTCAATTTTCCTGACAGGAACTGCGGCTTGTGGAGGTCCCATGCTAGAGGAGGTTTATCCTGAAGGACTGCAGCCCATGGGGAGAGCCTGTGAAGGAGAAGATAAAAAGGGTGAGAACTGACGAGTGGAACGAGAACCCCATCTGTTCTGACCCCATCCCCCTGTGCCACTGGGGTTAGGGGTGGAAGACTTCAAAGTGAAGTTAAGCATGGGAAAGGGAGGAGTATATGTGTTGCTGGTAAGTGATCTCCCTGTCTCTGTCTGGACCCGTGAGCATTCTTATTCCTGTTCTTCCTACTTTCTCCACTTCCCATCCTGTGGGAGGTAGCAGATGAAGAGCAGTTGTGTGGGCATTTGACTTTTAGCCAAGACTAACTCACCACAAATGTACTGGAATTTTCAAAAGATTTAGTCTTCAGAAACGGATATTTTATTATTGGAGAAAATACGGTGTCTGATATGTGCTTTCCCTTTCACTTTACTTAACAATTTATGCTGTTGTTTTAAAAAAACATATGTATAACATAGATACCCTGCC
The DNA here is from genome assembly GCA_013399715.1 of Alectura lathami. Lineage (NCBI taxonomy): Eukaryota > Metazoa > Chordata > Aves > Galliformes > Megapodiidae > Alectura > Alectura lathami. The sequence continues at coordinate 138,248 of VXAV01006290.1, read as the reverse complement.
TTGGATTTTGTGTGCTTTTTGCAAACCACTTTAGGACGGGTGGAAATAACTAAATAAGGCATAGAGCAATAAGAGATCCAGCCTTGTACTATCAGTCTTCACAGCTTTGACAAGAGGCTGGAGAACCTGGCCATGAAAATTTCTGATATTGATTACTTACACATGCAGGAAGAAATAATAACAATTAATAGATGTATGAAGTTTTCCTTTTTTTTTTCTTTTTTTTTTTTTTTTTTTTTTTTTTTTTTTTTTTTTTTCTGTTTACATGGGAATACATGGGAATGCAAATATAGCTAGTTATATGGCAGTGTTAATCTGTCTGCTCATGACCCTTTCAGGGGAAAAATCTCTCCAAAAAATGTGTGCTTTCTACCTCCCAAATCAATTTCAATGCCCTTATCAATGTTTTCTACTTAATTAAATCAGTGATTCTACTGCTGAGTTTCAGATGAGGCTGACACAAAGCCCCCAAACAGTGCAGAAACCAACGGTCTTGTGAAAGGTCTGTTTTCGTTGCTACATAGTTCAGATGCAGCGCATCTGTTTTATTAACTGAACTAAATTTTTACACCATCATGTCCCCACATTTACCAAGTCACATAACATGGGAATTTTCCATTACTTTTACAAAAGTACAAGCCCAATACTATACAAAAAGAGAAAGAGAAATCATGTTAGAGATATATATTGCTCTCCAGTTACAAGGAAAATATTACCTACCCATCAAGCATACATATTTTAACTTGTGCTGAAAGATTTTAACTTCATTTGGTGTAAAAATACACCATAAATACAAGTTCTGTATGTTTCTGCAATATTTACCTAGGAATCCTTAAAGATGGTAGTCTTACCCACAAAAAAAAAAGTAAAAATAAAAAATTGTGAAATGCTTCCTTCAAGAAAGCCTTCTTTTTAAAGATAGGGATTTTTAAAAACCATAATTATATAAAAAGTACTATCTTACTCTGCAATAGTGTCCCTGCAATCAAATAAAGGCTATAGGTTAATTGGAGAAACGTTAGAAATATTTTAAAGGGATTAATATTAATTCAGAAACAAATTATCATGCTATAAAATCTACAGAATTCCAAGTGGTTTAGGATCATAACTCATTTTGAAGAGAATCAAGCCCCTTGTAGACCTAGCTCTCACTGCCATGTCAGATTTTTAAATTTTGTTTCCTCAAGGAATAAATTGTAACTTGCAGGGTTTTTCTAAAGTTGTAGCTGCCTAGTTTAACTCCCACTGAAATTAATGTTACTTACAGTCTTGATTAGCCTATCACAATCTTTCTTGTCCTCAGTGTAAAATTACTATAGGTTCATCAACACTTTACTTCATAAGGACATAAACAAAATGGTGAGTTATTTCAATGCCTAAATAATCCCCTGATGTAAACCAAAAGCTGCAACTAAAGGGTAGGAAGAGGGAGTGAAGAAGTGGTGATTCTCATGCCAGTGCTACTGTATCCCAAGAGAACCCATCATAATAGTGTCAAGATTGGCAAGTGTATTGCCATGAGAATAACAGCACAAGAACATCACTGAGAGCAACAGGGAAAGAATACTGCCACAGAAGCTCTGAAAAACAATGTCCTGGCAGCTTTGGGGACAGAATACAGAACTGTAAGCTGAAGGCAAGCAACAGATTTGCAGGTAGAAAGAAGGCCTTTAGCAATGCAACCAAAATACTCTCCACCTTTGTCAGCCATTATATCAGTAATGTAGAATACTCTGAAGAGTTTTTTTTACTTTTGTCCTCCAATGTATAGATTTCTTGATTTTTTTTTTTATGTTAAAAAAAAAAAAAAAAATAAGAGAAAGGCATTTGGCAAATAAAAGCCCTGAAAGAGTTACAGAAAATTAAGAAATGCACAAATTATGCACTGGAGTTTAATCTTCTGGGGAAAAAACAAACAAAACAAAACAAAACAAAAAGCTTTAAAGTTATGGTTGGAAAAAAAAGTCTCTTTCTCTAAAAAGAGCAGTAGAAGATGATGAGTCAGTTGTAATTTTTAGTTTTGAAAAATATGAATGTAGTGTAATGAATGGTGACTGATGGAGGGCACCGGACACAGCTCCCCAGTTGTATTCTGTGTGGGTGCTGACTGGTCCATAAGTACAAATTCCACATCTGTTTTGCTTAAGAGTTCAAAACAATGTTATAATCAAATGTGTAAGAAAAATTAGACACCTACTTTGAATCACTTTCTTAGGAAAGCTCTTTTGACAGATTAAGAATGGGCAAAATATTTAAATTTGTATAACACCTTATAAAATTCTGATTTATTTTCCTCTCTTGTGTTACAGAAATAATGCATGTACATTTCATTTTATTACAGACTCTGTTGGAGTGTTAGTGGCCTTCAGTATCTCTTCATCTCGAACAGCGCTGGAGAGAAGTTGTACTTCACTACACAGGCTATAAGCGCTATGCTAGTAGTCACTTCAAGAGCACTATTTACCATCTGCCGAGAGAAAGGTAGCGATCAATCTACAAATCTTCTCTCTCATGTGTGTTAAAAAAATATTTAAGGTTCCACACATTCTCACATTCCATTAAAAATCTCATTAATCTAATCCACACTACAAGACACATGAAAAACCAAAATAAAGAGTGGTGTGTCCCTCTTCCTTTCAAGTCTGACTCTGAAGTGCTCCCATCCCATCAGGTCCCTAATGAGAAGGTTTTTCTAATCATTTTCCAATAAAGAACATAAAAACCTCAAAGGTGGTACTTCCATAGGAGTATATTATTAGAAAGACTAATATTTGAGGAGCTTTATTTTGTTAAAAATGTGCAAGAACTCCCATGTATCTAGTATCACATAAAGTTTAGGAAAAGGATGGAAAATTAGCTCATACGTGCCGTTTATACTTTTGGATGGATAGAGGAGACTTTACATTTCA
>VXAV01006290.1:95113-125974 GCA_013399715.1 Alectura lathami | reverse complement strand
TTTTTTCCTCTCATTCCCTCCAAACTGTCTCTCACCCTGGTATGCCCAGTTACTCCCTCCATCAGCTCTTGTTGTTGCTTTCTGGGGGATCTGGTGCTTCTCAGACGGTCTCACACGTCCCCTGGCTTTACCAGGTGCCTCAGGCCCGGCATTGTTGCCTCTATACCTGCGCAGCAGGCAGTCCTGTAATGAGCTGGAACAGCACTTAGGAATACTGGGAGCTTTCTTCTTCAGAAATGTTTTGCCTGCATCTCTGCAATATTTTGTGTTCCCTGGAGGTTAGTGACAGTGCAGTGGAAGTATTTGGCATGGACATTTATAGTCCAAATAATGTATTAGTAAATGTTGATTATTGTTATTATTACTATTATTATTATTATTGGAATAGTGTAGTAGAATAATGATATAACCACATTTGTCTGTTTGTTTATGGGTTGAGTATTTTTGGGTTTTGGTGAGATCACAAAATTGGGTCTAGTGAAAAATAAACTTAGTGAAGGTGTACTTTAAGCCCTTTGGAAAGGCTTTTTAAATAAAGCTCTTAAAGTCATTGTTATAGGTACATTTGAGATAGTGCACTGCAGCAATGATGTGTTTGTATTTGTATATAACAATATTTGCTAATGCTATTTATCAAGACAGAAGAAAAATGAAGTTACAGTGTAGTCTTCCAGTTGCTGCCAGTAGGTGACTCACCTGACAGCAAATCCCCACGTTCACTGAAATAGGTACTCCTGTGGTCACTTACTGTGCCAGGGTGCCCTGCAGTGGAGGGGACTGTACCTCCCTTCAATAGCAGTCCTGGTAGAGCATCCACAGTCTGTATTACAAGTGCTCACCTTAGTAGGATTTTGCAGGCAGAGCATGGGAAATACAGTGTGAATGTGTTTTCTATATGAAGCTGATCTTGGTTTCAATATATGGATTAAGTATGGCTAGCTAATGCTTAACCAGCCTAAGAGATGAGGGGGCATTCCTTTTCTCATCTAGTAACTTGAACTGCGGCATGTGAGTTGTCCCCAAAGGTTAGCTGAATTTGTGTGGGGCTTAATGTTGTGGTAGAGGTGAAAATAGTACTTGTGGCCAAACCAAGCACTTAATAAGCAAAAAAAAAATACCATGAACATCTCTAGGAATCATATACCAAGATAACTTTTAGAGGGATTTAATGGAAATTGTATCCTCAGTCTCACTTCTGTGTAGACAAGTAAACTTCATTTAAGACCAGAAGAGCTGTCCAGTGTTCACTTATAGTTGGAGAAGTTGAGCCATTTGGAAATGCAGGAGAGAAGAGACCAAGGGCTGAGTTAAATAATTCACCACCTCTAGTTTAGCATGCTGTGACTTTGAAATGGCAACATCTGATTTTAGATCTAATCATCGGCATTATATGCTGTGAAGAACTCCTAGCACTGACCACAAGGAGATATGTTATTTACAGTTGTGGAAGGCATGGACAAGTTAAACATATAGTTTTCTAAAAGCTGTAATAGACCGAAAAAATGAACCTACCTTAACTGAGACCAGTATACAATGCTAAAGCTTGAGAGAGTGTAGCAGATGGAAAATATTTTCCTTTTAACTGTTTGTTGTCTTGGATCTTGACTCGTTCCTATTTCATGTAGGGTTCTAGAGATGCTATTGTCTCATGCATGTTTGTAAAAATAGCATGGGAGGAAAACTGAGGAGTTTGGAAACCAGTGAATAGACAGGTCCTAAAACAACAAACAGAATATTATGTGGCCTGACTCTCTGTGGTTTTGATTGTGAAATCATTGAAATCAGTGGCAGATCTGATGACTTGATTGTGCAGAATTTGAACAGATAAGAACTGCAATATTTCCTGAGAGCAGAAAGATCCTTTCTCTGAGGATTTTTTCATAAGTAATTAATGGGAACTCTTAATTTTTTATTGTTGTATTTTTTTTTTTTGTTTATAATTCCTTGCATAAATGTATTTGTTAATGTTAGTTTAATTCTTTTAATTAAATAGTAGATTTCTTCAGTGCCCATAATTGTTTTGAAGTGCAAATTCTTCTTGAAAGTATAGTGCCATCTCTGAAACTTCATATTTTGTGTTCTTGAACTCTTGAGTAGATACTGTTTTTATCACCTGTTCTGAATGTGTGCTTCTGCAGTAAAACAGGAAACTATTTATGAAGTTCTCCATCAGTATTTAGTACACTTTTCATTATTTTTATTTTATTATTTTGCTAGATTTTAATTTGCCAAAGACTACAAATTACTGTAAATAAGAACTTTTTATCTGTGTCCTTTAAGTTGATGGGCTGAAAAATGAATGTAAATTGAGAGGAAATCTTACTTGGCACAGGAAAACACTTGGGATACTGGGATTTCACGGTGGTAAATAGCAGCAGCGCTGAAGCACATGTAGCATTCTGAAGAGCACAGCAAAACAGTAGTGTTTGATTCACAGTGCAGATTACAATTAGGCATCAAGCAACACTGAATGCCAAAAATGTGCTTGTCAAACTTTAAAAGTTTGGGTTTTGCATATAGGTACAATTTCATCAGAAATTTCTGAGTCGGAAGGAACCCGCGAGCATCACAGAGTCCAACTTCTGGCTCCACCCGGAGCAATCTAAGAATTGAATCATTGTCCAAGAGCGGTGTCCAAATGCTCCTTGCACTCTGTCAGCTTGGGGCTGTGCCCACTGCCCTAGGGAGCCTGTTCCATGCCCACCACCCTCTGGTGCAGAACCTTTCGTAACACCCAGTCTGAAATTCCTCTCTTCTGCTCCAGATTTGATACTTTGCAGAGAACCTGTCCAGAAACAAGAATAAGTGGAATTTTTGGCATATATTCAGAAATTCTTGATTGTTTCTGAAGTGGTTATGAAATACAAGCTGCCTGGCTTTTTTGAAGGGGAAAGAAATTGTTTGGAATTTTGCAAGTTCTTTTCATAAATGTAAGAATTGGTTAAAGATTCTGATACAAAAAATTCACACAAATCTAAAACTCTTGACAGGTTGTTTTCAAAGCCAGTCTAAAAAAAAAAAAAAAAAAAAAAAANAAAAAAAAAAAAAAAAAAAAAAAAAAAAAAAAAGCCATAACATTTTGCAGCTTTGGATGCAGTTCTATCATTCTGTGCTTCCAAATTTCAAGATGGTATTGCAGCTAATTCTCTGAAAGGAACAAGGTAAATATCTGAACATAGATTGGCAGGTGCCTTAGTGCCTAGGTATGTAATACACTGCCTTAAAATCAAGACAGCTGTCTAGAGTGGGAAACACCACACTTCAGGCTGGGAGTGTCAGTGGGAGACTGACTGCCGTCACTCAAGGTTCTGTGAAAATCACCAAGAAAAACTCATGTCCATTAAAGTAATTGCCATCCAACTTCAGATGGAAATGCATGAGGGAATATTGTTACGGCAGGTAGAGCTGAAGGTCTTGGACTGTGTTAAAGGGCAAACACGCAAAACGAAATCACTTGTAAGGGAAATGGTGTAATGACGGATGGAGAACCAGAGGCAGCTGTTTGTGACCAGCTTTACAAAAAGAAGAGGCAATTGTTGTTCCTAAAGCTTCTCGTCATTAAACAAGTTGTAGCGAGAGCTGGAGTTACTGAGCCTTGGCTTCCTGCTACGTTCTGTAGTTCATTGATATTGAGGCTGTCAGGATGCTAGCTGTGTCTGAAAACTTTTCCTTTGATTTTTGGCATTTATTAATAACTTTTGTGCTAGATTTTTTTTAGCATCAAATAAAGTGTGAAAATGTGTTGATGTGCTCTTCACAGGATCTTGCTCTTCTACTTGTTTGCGAGTTCCACAGCATTTCTATCAATTTGATTCTCTCTGCATTCAGGAGCCTTATTAGACCAGAGCAAACACTGTATGATCAGAACAATAAGAAGCCAGTCTGAAAAGAAATAGTTTTTTCAAGAAAAATTCAGGAGACACACTTGAGTGGAAACTCTCATCTCTAAATGTTCACTATTGAGTGTGTGAGCATGTGAAAACCTGGTTAGAAAATTGAAGAAATTCAATTGAGGCATTATTATTGCTTTAAAATCAAAGTATTCATATAGCTAAAGCTGTTGTAGAGAAGCATACAGGTGGAATAGAATCCAGTCTTACTGGACAGTTGTACTTGTGCAGAAAACACAACGATAAAATTGTATTGAAATCAGCCCCATCATCACATGAGATAAAACAGCGGTGAATTTGTCTGTACTGCCCTGGTGAGAAAGCCCAATGCTGTTGCAGGTAGCTGCCTTGAACCTAGGTTGCTCTGTAGTCTGTCTTTTGGGTGAGTTGTGGCTTCTTTACTTTTCAAATGCCTGTAGCTCACACATGAGAAAAAACATGCAGAGAAGGGTTACACCCTCTCTGTAAGATGATGCGCAACACCATCATCTTACAAAAACTGACAACATATTGTGGAGTTCCTTATTCTGGTAGCAAAATTCATGTTAAGCCTTAAAGAACTTCAAACAGCCTGGATCTCAAAATAAAATGTGTAATAGTCTTGCTATCTGAAAAGAATTTATATCTTCTATATTCCTGCCCACTGTATAAAGACAGTCTTTTATAAAACTATCTTGGCTGATGAATGCGCATTACTGTTCCCCTGGACAGCTAGTTTTGCAGTTTCTGCTTTTATCTTTAAAATTTGTTGTTTTATTAAAGAGGTGTGGGATCAACATTTTGCATTTTATAGTTTAGGAAGAGAGAAATAGACAATGTTGAATGGCACTGAACCAGGAAAACGGCTTGGTATTCTGTGAGGGAGTCTGACGGAGATCAAACAGCAAGGCATTCATAGGTAAAAGGCAGCAAAAGCAAAAGCCAAAAAGCCAAAAGCCAAAAGCCAAAAGCAAAAAAGCCAGAAGCAGTTTATTGCGCAGTTGTTTTGATTTATATATCCTCCCGAAGTGACCACGCGGTCTACAAAGATAAAGTGCTCAGTTACAATTGAGTGCTTTGAAAGTACGCCCCCTAGCTACCACATTTCATTGGTGCCTAATCAACCCCGTTGTTCTTCAGTAGCATCTTGCAGTTGTTTTCCAAAATATGACTTCCTTATCTTGTTGTGCAGGAATGTCCTTGAGCAAGCTGGACTGTTCACAAGCTTGGGTTGCTCACATGTCCATTGCTCTGTAAGAAATGCTCTGCAACAGGAGTCAATATTAATATCTTTGTTTGCCTTGGCAAAAAAATAAAAAAAATAAAAAAAAATAAAAATCCCCACTTTTCTTCCAAGTATTGGTTTTTGATATAGTAGCACCCAAAACAGATACATTTCTTTTTTTGGCTGCTAATTGAAAATATGGCATAATAATCACTGTGGGTAGCGAAATATACATGATAAAATGCAGCGTTTTTTCTTACTAGAATAAGTATTATGCAGTATTATGCAGCTACTTCACGGACTAAATGAATTTGGTAGTAATTGAAGAGCCTGTCAACAGTCCCTATATTGAAATATGGCATACAGTATAAAACACTAATTTCAGAATAATCTTCCATCTTCAGATTTATGTAACTTCGTGAGCACTTTGCCTAGGGGTGCAGCATACTCTGTGTTCCTTGGACACAGAAATCAGTCTTGCTTTTTTTGTTGGGAGAGGCATCATCTTCAATTCATGCTTTTGGGTTGTTGTCTTTGATCACCGGCACAGGAAATAATTTGATGAAATACTGTCATAGGTTACAGTGAAACCCCACGGCAAAGCTCTAGGATAAAAAAAAAATCTCACTCCACTACAGACAGTCCACTCTGTATGTGAGTAGGTACTTAAATGTCCTTTCCTCCAGCTTCTAAGATGCACTACCTAAAATGTCATCAACCACATGGTGATACCCATTTTAAGTCTGCAACAATATAAATGCTAAGGAAGTCCCAGAGCGCAGTTTGAATTGAGCGACACAGAGCTACCCAGCAGGAAGATTAATGGATCTAGATAGCCTCCTGATCTTTCCGTGGTATTAGACCGTCTTTTCCCACTTCTTAATTTAGGACACTCTCCAAATGGCTTCTTCGCTACACGATGACCTCTTCTGTGTTGCCATCGTGATAATGCAGTTGTCTGCAGCTGCCTCTGCGGGTGACCGATTGGGTTTCCCCTGGTCACTGCAAGTATTGAGCTCTTGCCAAATACCCAAATTGTCTGTACTGCATGTTTGACACACTTGCTTCATTGTGCTTGTCCTCAACTTAAATATAGATTATTTCATTATTACTCTTTTCCCATCACTGATACCTAGCCGTGAGCTTTTGTTTTGTTTTCCTTTTATTGTTTATGTTTTACAGTGTTTTTTGTTTGTTTGTTTGTTTTTCATTTTGATCCAGCACTGAATCTGTACTGAATGACTTACAGATTGTAACTGGTTATTTCATGCCACTGTGGGAAACACAAACCACGAAGCTCTGTTGTCAGGTGGAGCAGGTCACCAGCTCGTTTGGAAGCCTAACGCAAAGAGCACTTTGCTTTGCAGGACAGAGAGATCTTTTAGCTGTGTATGAGCCTTATTCAAAAATCATGTGTTCCTTGGTACCAAAGGCACATTTTACTCCTCCCACTGTAAAATGCCTTAAAATCAGTCTGGTTTGGGACCAATGTGATCTTTCCTCCCTGCTTTGTGAACTGTCGTATCCAATAAACCATCTGATTAATCAGTGCTCGTTGGGACACATTGGCTCAAATGAACAGAATCATGCAAATAGTTTGGCCTCTATCGCTTTGCGTATGGTTTTGTTTTCAGCAATTGCCATTTTACTGTGGTGAAAGCATGTAATCAACTTTTAGTGATAACACTTGCTTGTTTTCCTCGTAATTTGCTTAGCCTGACTTTTTCTGTTTGCGTTGTTTCGGTCCTCATGGCTGTATTCTTGCCCCGGAATGAAATGCTTCAATTTCATTGTAGCCAGAGAAGAGTACTTAAGCTATGTATGTTTGCTGGAAGGTGGACTTAAGTGTTGACCTCATTATCTACAAACTTGTGTGTGTAGGAAGCTACAATGTACCCAAGTGTGTATCCTGACAAACTGCTGCTGTGGTACAGAGATCTGCAGGACTGTGATGTCTCCCAGTGCTGAGCAAAAACTGTCCCTAATGAAAAGAAAAAATTTGCATGTTTGTGCTTAAAAACTATTTAAAATGTTTTAAAGTGATAAAATTTAGGAAAATAAAATTCCTAATAAATTCTATAGAAAGCATGTAACTTATCCATGATGCCTGATACAGAGCAAGAGAATAAAAGCATGCAATAAAATAAAAACAAATAGTTAAATAATTAAGCATAACTGATTCATAAGAATGTCTTTTTATAATAAGAAATCCCCATCTCTCCATCTTTTCTTATCTGAGAGCCCATGGTATTGTTCCAATTTCTTTAAAAATGAGGTCATTTTTTGCTTTTGTACTTTTTAATGTTACATTCTTACATGAACAGCTCTGTCAGTTTTGCTTGCTACAATCAAGAGCTATGAAAGGCTTTACTGGTCAGTTTAAAGGTTTTTTTGTTTGTTTGTTCTAAAAAACCACAGTAGTGTTGCACTATCCATATATTATGGTCTCCATTTGAATCTAGTAGAATTATTTCCACTTAGATAAGAACAAAAATGGATTTTTGCAGATGTATCATGTTAGCATTTTTAATGTGTGTATTTCCTAGATGTGACACTTTGTCAGTTCTGGTTATTTTATTTGTTCTTATCTGTTGGGTCTGGAACTATCAAGGTAAAGGCAGCAATTAGCCTTATTTTTGCTAGTCTTGCAGCTCTCTAGTTATGCTAAACCTGCTATTTAGCAAAGGGGTAGCAAAGGAAGGTTTGTGTGAGGCATTGTAAAGGTGTGAAAGAGCTATTGTTCTGAGTATACAAGAGTTCAGAATGCTTTGAACTTATTTTGCTTTCTTTTTCATGGTTTATTTTTCTTGGTTTGCCTATGACAGAAATTGCAGGGGGAGGGCAGTACCTGCAAATCACTGCATTGTGCACAGTACCTGATGGACTGGCTTTTTGAACCTTGGGTTTTTTGTTTGTTTGTTTTGGTCATTACTGTTGTTGTGGGAAATAAATAATGTGGGATAACAGAACCAACAGTTTGACATGCAAGGCAAAATTCTTTCAGATAGGCCATCAGTTATGAGCATAACTCATATATGACAGTAACATAAAATGCCGCTGTAGCCACATGCACAAACACACACATGCACAAACACGTGCACAAAACATCAACAGGTTGTACATACGTTGTACCAAATATTTTGTGTCCTCCTCAGAAGGCCCAGCATCTCTGACCTGTGCTTCCGATGCCAGAAGTGGAGGTTTCAACGTTCTGCCTGGTAAACAGCAGGTAAAAAGAGTGGCAGGAACTCAGAGTGGTTGTGTTTATTTTTTATCGCTTGGCTTTTAGAGGAACATTGCCAAGAATGCTGTCTTCTTGGCCACTCTTCAGCCACGTTGTGTATAATAATAGTACTACAGTAACAGTGATACAGGTAAAAATCAAGGCTCTCAACTGCTAATGGCAATGCATTCCAACCACCACTTCACTCCAGCCACCACTGGTAACTGCACCTGAGTAGTGTATTTATTTTACAGTGGTTACCGCAGCAATAAAATTCTGATGGTGTTGTCAGGGTCTGTGTCTTGACCTCTGTGCAGCTGGTGTCTCACTCACACTGTATGCCTGACACGTGCTCCTCATTTGGCCTGGTAGTAGTTTGTTGTTGTTCAGGAGTTGATTAAAATTAAAATTAGATTAAAATTTTCATTGCTTTAGTCCTTAGAATATTTTTATGAATATTCATGGTATGTGGTAGTACTAACCACAAGAAAATTATCGTGGAATTAAAGCAGAACTTGAAAGCAAGTGAGATAGGTGCTAAGTTCTTAATTTCTACTTATTTCTGACTTCTGTTCATCAAAATCAAGCTATTCAGCACATGCAGCCTGTACTTTGCTGTCAAAGGCTTATGCTTTGCGTGTAAATGAATGCTCTTTCAGTTGCAGAAGTGAATGCATCTTTATTATAACTGAGGTAAATTTTCACCAGTAAATTGGTTTCATTATTCCTCTAAATGTGCTTTAATCAAGCACTGCACTTGTCCTGTTAGTTGCTGCTAGGATTATGGTATTGTTCCCTTCTAATAAGGATATCCACATTGCCTAAAAACAAGCTTGCTGAGTTATGTAGAACTCACACCTCCTATTGCAGTTCCTGTTTATTTTGCAGTCTAAAATGCCATAGCTTGGTCTCAAATTCCGTCTTCTTTGAAGGTCTCCGGTGTCTATAGTTAGTGCTAGAGGCAGCTAGAGAGCTACAGACCTTCTCTTTAAAGAAAAATGAAATAATATTGATCAGAACAGGGAAGAGGAACACTGTTAGTGTCTTTTAATCTTGCATCATTTGGGCTTCTCTTGTTACCTCCCTCCTCAGTTTTGCCAATACACATCAGAGCACATCAGGTAGTGGAGCCTGAACCATTAGGCATCAGTGCACTTTGAGTTGTCTGCATTGCTAAGGAGAAAGATGGCCTGATTTTTTTTTGATGTCTCAGACCTGATATTTGTGCAATGGCTGTGGCAGCAGCACGTGCTGGGCTGATGGGGGAAAGCAGTGATCCCACAGTCAAAGGCTGGCTTTAGGAACTCCAAAGGAATTCCTACTCTGCTGAAAGGCTGGCTGTTGTGATTCCAGATTCTGGAAATCCACAGATGTCATTTGAAAGAGTAGGGGGATTTTAGGTTAATACTGCGTTCCCCTTTGTTTCTTTTTCTTTCTTTCTTTCTTTTTCTTTCTTTCTTTCTTTCTTTTTTTTTTTTTTTTTTTTTTTTTTTTTTTTTTTTTTTTTTTTTTTTTTTTTTTTTTCATTTTAATAATCTGTTCTGCTGATGTTTAATATATAAGAAGCTTAAATAATTTAATAAAACTGTCTCAAATGAGGAAATTGAAAGGGAATTCCAAATGAATGTTATAATGCAGTACTATTAGAGCTTGACACCACAGTTTGGGTGGTCCTCCTGCACAAGATGCTGACATAGCAAGAGGTGCCTCATCTCGGACTGTGCAACCCGCACACCTGTGTAAGATGGGCAGGCTGGAGGTGAGAGAAGAATGACCGATGTCTGAGATGACCTGTGGGTTTCTTACCACAGCCAGACACGTGAATGGCACGGTGCCTGCTGGGGAGGGTGTGAGCAATTTGGCTCTTCTGAAGGTCGCGTTACTTGCTCCTGTGCTGATGCTGTATGCGGTGCGTTAGTGCTCACAGCTATGTCCTTGGCTCCCTCTGAGTGTTGGTGGGACTGTCAGCTCTGTTCCCTGGCAAGCTCTAGGGTCAGTGAGTACGTGGCTTTGCATTGCTGTGTGTTGTTTGCTTTGCTTCAGAGGTTACTGCATTCTGGCTTCTTCCTCCAGGCACAAAGTTGCAGGACCTATTGCTTCATGGCTGAGACATACAGCTGTGAGGTGGGCAAGCTGGCACAGCTCCTGCTTCTCCTTGTCAAGATCACATGTTCATTTTTCTAATGGGCTGTAAGGTTTAGTTAAACATTCACAAGGAAGAGATCTGTGCCTATTTGCATGTTTAAAAATTACTGCCACTTGTAGTAGTATGTCTAGTCTGGGAAATACAGATGCTGCTTTGAGCATGCAATAAAATACACAGGTGCATACAATGAAAATGCACACAAATAATGGTCTAGAAATGTGAATTTGGTGTTTGCATTTGTTCTTTCACGTCTGTGAAATTCAATGCTGAGTATATAGCTGATAAAAGCTAGATAGCTGTTAAAAGCAAGTGACTTTGCAGTTGAAGATTGATTTGGAAATGCAAAATATTAAGGACAGTATTTATGATTTCCACTAAGCGTGGCTTGGCAATTGTTCATATTTAATACTTTGTATCACTTTTTCTGATACTAAATATATGCCTCAATATGTATGTGCAACACATCTGAGTTGTTGACTTATTATGAACCATAATTTTGAGTTTATTCTATTTTCCATTTAAATTATTAACCATAACTTTGCATTATAGCACACATGAGGGAGGAAAATGTAAGCTATGATTCCAACAGCAAGCATTAAAGGAATAAATGGCAAATGTATCAAATAATAAATTCTGAAATGTATGATGATTTACAGAATATTCCATTTTCACAACGATGCCAAGGTGTAGGTGCTTTAACCAGAACCAGAAGTTCTGACTTTTGCATGCTGAGGTTTTGAAACCTGCTCAGTGCTGTGGGCTATGGTCTGGTTATCAGAATGCCTGTGGTGCTGGTGGGGAGCAATAGAGAAAATGGATCTTCTCCAGTGTGTTTTAGGTGCCACTCTCAGGATGTGATTTACTAGATGCTTGGTGCATTGTAGGTATTTTATCCTTTTGTTACGGTGCTGATAGAAATAGCCCAAATCTGTTCTTTTTATTTGCTAGCTGCTACTGTGAAACAATGCATGCTATTGTGAGAGCAGCCTGAGTGATGGCTATCATTACATACTTGGGTAGTAAATCGGTAATACTGGTCCTTTGTTGGTGAAGAAATTAGGGAAATAATTAATTGAATGTAAATTGTCTGACCTATCACTAAGCATTTTTATACAGCATGGGCACAAATTACTTAATGTGGTTCTTTAGAGATCAAATAAAGAGAAGCCTATTTGTGTACGCTGGCGTACGAACATCAGGCGTACTTCAGTGTCTGGAAGTACAGAATATTTGTTTATTCCATTAAAATATGGACAATGTGAATTTATTATGCAGAAAAAGGTTGAGGCATTAAATCCTAATCTTCTGGTGAGATGCATTTATAGAAAGCCAGCAGATGTCAGCATGTTCTTATTTCATAGCCCTTTTTTTTTTTTCTTTTTTTTTTTTTGTTTAAACAATAATTTTCCTTCAATTCAGTGATATGGGAGGAAGTAATGAGTGCTGTAACACTGCCTTAATGCAGGTCTATTTAATTCAAATAGTTTACTTGAAAGAGGTGTGGGTTTTTTTTTGTTTGTTTGTTTGTTTGTTTTTGTTTTTCTTATTTTCTAGACCAGGGCTGGCACAACACCCATGTCCATAGAAACTTTCACTGTGTTGCTACTCAACAGTCTTTGCTAACTGAGGGTCTATTATTGATAGTGTAGTGCCTTTGTTTCTAATTGATTTCTTTTTTTTTTCCATAGAACTTGAATAATTTCCTTCATATATTCTGAGGCATTTTGAAATTTCCAGCACGCTTTCTGTTTGTGTAGCTAGTGAGTGTATTTAAAGTCTATGTTTAATCAAATCTCTCTCTAATTTGGAGATTATTTTGTTTTGTCACTGTTTATACATGGTAATCAAAACCTGCCGAGCTGCTTCTTGCATTTCAAAAATCAATACCGTTGTGGCATTGAGGAAAATCCTTGCTGAACTTTTTCCTTTCTGCTCTGAAATTCAAAATGATGACATATAGTAGGAAAGGAGATAAAATCCACAGGCTGGAGTACTCGCCATATTCAGCCGACCAGTCTTTAAAACTGGGGTGATCATAAGGGAAAGCTGAGATGCTGCTTTCTGAGGTGTGGGTGGAGAGCTGGAGAGCTGCTGTGGAGGAAGCTCACAGCCTCTGACAGCTAACCCAAACTGCGTCCTGCTTGAGGTCATGGTAAGCTGGTAGCACAGAGATGATGTCAAAGCTCCCCTTGGAGTCTCCAGCTTTATTTTTCTCCCTGTGTCTGTCAGTACTGTGTCTGTAACACAGGATATTCTTCACCTCCAAGAAGACACCTGTGTTTCTCCTAACATAAAACTCCACTGCAGTCTCATTCTGATAATTCTGAGCATAGTTCAGCCTTGCTGGCACCACCAGGAAGGTAAACCCACAATTTTCAGCTTAGATCTCCTGAAGCACTTGGTGCCTCAAAGCGTTATGTGTTCAGAGAGGTATGGATCCTGTCTGAAGACAAAAGGTCTATGGTCTACTTCAGGTTTATTGAGTAGCTAATGTAGATTTTAGCCTAGTGTGTTCATTTTTGCAAATTCACTGTTGGAAGATGGTGTAGGTGTCACTTCAGGATTTTTCACTACATTTCCAAGAAGAAATTTTATTTATTTGTTTGTTTATTTATTTATTTTTAAGAAGACACCTTAGGCTTTGTTTTATATGCAGTATCTATAAATTTCTTTAAAAACCCATCTAATTCACAGAAATTTGTGGTCAACTTGAAAGACTCTTTCTACAGCGTAGGTTTTATTCAATCCAGAGGATTTTTTTATAAATATGTAGGCCTTACAAATGGAAAAGTTGGTTATGGGAGCTGAATTTCTTATGGTAATATAGACATATGGATCAAAATATCAAATGTGAGTGTTTACATGTGGCTTGCAAAGCTTGCTCATTCAATCTGTGTGTCAAAGTACACAACTTGAAAGCAGATGAATGACTGAGATGTTCATTTTGTCCACATATTGCATACACGCATGTTTGAAAACGTGATCTTCCTGTCAATATGGTGGGGAAGTAACACAATAAATCTTGAAATTCATTTCAATCAATTATACACTAACAATGATCTTAAAAGTTTTTAAACTTTTTTTTTTTTTTTTTTTTTTTTTTCCTGGAAATACAACTTTCATTAGATTTGAATTTAACCTTTCTTACATGTGTTTGTACTTTGTGGAAGAGTTTAATGGGAAAACTAGAACAAAGCTTTTGAAATACTTCATGTTCCAGATAAGCTCTTAGTTAATGAGGGAAGCAGCTGTCAAAGATCATTGTCAAGTAATTTTCATGTTTGTGCATGTATTTGCAGGCAGTCCAATAGTCTATCTGTATTTTGCTTGGGTAAGAAGGTGCTGTTCTAGATCATTGTAGGTCTTACAGAAAATACAGAAATACCTGCCTCAGGACCCCAAGTGTCTGTTTCGAGTGAAGTAGATAAGAGTTACGGCTGCAGTTTACAAATGGTCTTGAGGCTGGAAATTTCCAGACATAAATGGCATTTGTGGTGACTGGGATGGAGTCTAGTTGGAGGCCTGTATCTAGTGGGGTCCCCCAGGGTTCGGTACTGGGACTGGTACTGTTCAATATATTCATCAACGACTTGGATGAGGGGATAGAGTGCGCCCTCAGCAAGTTTGCTGATGATACAAAACTGGCAGGAGTGGCTGACACGCCAGAAGGGTACGCTGCCATCCAGCGAGACCTAGACAGGCTGGAGAGTTGGGCGGGGAGAAATGTAATGAAGTTTAACAAGGGCAAGTGTAGAGTCTTGCATCTGGGCAGGAATAACTCCAGGAAGCAGTATAAGTTGGGTACTGATCTGTTGGAGAGCAGCGTAGGGGAAAGGGACCTGGGGGTCCTGGTGGACAGCAGGATGACCATGAGCCAGCACTGTGCCCTTGTGGCCAAGAAGGCCAGTGGCATCCTGGGGTGCATTAGAAGGGCTGTGGTTAGTAGGTCAAGAGAGGTTCTCCTCCCCCTCTACTCTGCCCTGGTGAGACCGCATCTGGAGTATTGTGTCCAGTTCTGGGCCCCTCAGTTCAAGAAGGACAGGGAACTGCTGGAGAGGGTCCAGCGCAGAGCCACCAAGATGATGAAGGGAGTGGAGCATCTCCCTTCTGAGGAAAGGCTGAGGGAGCTGGGTCTCTTCAGCTTAGAGAACAGGAGACTGAGGGGCGACCTAATTAATGTTTATAAATATGTAAAGGGTGGGTGTCAGAAGGATGGAGCCAGGCTCTTCTCTGAGACATCCAGTGACAGGACAAGGGGCAATGGGTGCAAGCTGGAGCATAGGAGGTTCCACTTAAATATGAGGAGAAATTTCTTCACAGTGAGGGTGACAGAGCACTGGAACAGGCTGCCCAGAGAGGTTGTGGAGTCTCCTTCTCTGGAGACATTCAAAACTCGCCTGGATGCGTTCCTGTGCGATCTGCTCTAGGTGTTCCTGCTTCGGCAGGGGGATTGGACTAGATGATCTTTCCAGGTCCCTTCCAATCTCTAACATTCTGTGATTCTGTGATCTGTTGTAATAACTACTCACTTACATTCCTTCAAACTTCATCCTTTATTAAATCTAAATGCTAAAATGTACTGTAAAGCTTTTGAAACTGTTTGGAAGTGCATACAAGTCTAGATGGCTGTGGTCAACTATAGCACAGTTCATGCAACTTCTGAATTTCTGCAACATTCAACAGCTTTAATGACATCACTTCATCAATTTTGGCTTTGGTAGCTTCATAAAGGCCTGTGAAACTATTCAGAGAGATATTTGCTGTAATATTTTTCACACCATTTAAAATAATAAGGGTTGTAGCGAAATTCTACCCTTAAATACATTTTATTGCAATTTGTTTGTGATTTTTCACAACTCATTGAATGTATTTCTAGCAATAGACTTATAATTGGACTGCTATTGAAATAAAATCATGTTAGGGTTCAGTAGTGTAATCAGATCTCCAAATGCTTAAATGTAATACACATAGCCTGTGTGCTTTCCTGTAAGAACAGTATCAACAACTTCTCCAAAAGCAGAGTGTCTCTTGGATCATGTTCATTGGGAGGCTTGCCATGCGGAATGGTAACAAGTGAGTTCTGTGTACAGTGCAAGGAGTGGCAGATGCATTGATGGAAGTGGACCAGTAACCTATTGAGAAATACTCCTCTAATATGTATCTGGTGAACAGACAAAAGGAATCCAAAGCATGCACCTCACTATACATTGCTTTTTCTGAAAGAAAAAGAAAAGAAAAATGTGATCCTCCTTAGGGGAGTAAAATGAGGTATTGTACAGGTGATTGGTCATAGGAAGGCAAAGTGGTAGCTCCACAGGAAACGTTCATGGATGTCACACTTCTAGTTCTTTGGCAAAAGAAGCCCTGCAGCTGGATTTTTCAGAAATGTAAGCTGGAAGTCTGGCAAGCCATATTTCCAGATATTTCCAGTTGGAATTAAGAAACATGCTTGTTCAAAAGAGTATTTATTAAAAATATATTGTTTTCCAGATAAGGTTGTTTGGGAGAAAGACTCTTTTGAATGAGCCTAGGGGTTTCCTTTGGTTCTCTTCTCTCTAAAGTACATTATTTTGCATATCTAGAATTATTACAGAGTCCTCAGAATAGCACAGGGATTGTAAGATGTTCTAGCAGTAAAACATCTCATTGCAGTTCAGTTTTAACAATAAGATTTGGCAATAACTTTTACTTGGAAGTTAAAGATTTTTTAAAATTTGTCTGTTACTTATACTGCCTAATTCCTGAGAGTTTTCTTTAGCAAGACTTTGCAGGATGTCATCCTCTCTGTTTTCTCTTCATTTGCCACCTGGTGCTGTGACAGCACTCTCTCAGGTTGCACTGGGAATGGGGAAGCAACCAACTAGACATTATAGGGATCTCTCTACTTAAGTCTGGCTGAGAGACCTGACATCTCTCTTAAAAGGCTGCATCCCCCCTGTCCTCCCTGTTCTTGACTTTTTATTTATTTATGTCCAGTACATTTTTTCAGACCTGGGAAATGGCAGCTTCTGGCCAAGTGTTACAACCGCCCCACCTAAGAACTGTGCATGCTCATCTGGGCAACTTCAGCTTTGCCGCTGCATGCTTTGTCATTCTGCTAGAGTCCAGATGGTCACTGCATATTCAACAGATTTGAACCCAGAAGAGAAGACAAGCAAGAGAACAACAAGCTCTGAATGCTGTGGCATGAATGAAGTTGCATTCTCATCAAAGATAACTTATCCCCTGAACAAGCAATAGAGACTCAAATTCTGAAATTGCAGGTTCTGGGTACATGAAGACCACGCTCTTTCTGAGCACAGATACAAATTTATTCTTTTACTTGGTCCAAATAGAGTTCACAGAATTCCTGATGACCCCAAAGCCAGCAGAAAAGCAAAGTTTCGTTCCTGCTCCCTCACACAGGAGCTGTCAGGACTGCATGATGACAGGGCGCTGTGCCTCACTGTCCCTGTGAGCTGCACAGCTCTGGGAGATCTTGACAGACCTTGCAATATGCATATTTCTCATGCCTGTTTAGCTTGCATGAAACACATGGAATGGCTACAATGTAGAAAAAACTGATGGGGTTACTGTTGCTTGAAAGAAGACATAAAAAGTAGTCTCTAGCAAGACTACAGAGAGCTGACATACTAATAAGGAGGAGCATGTGAAGTAAAGCATCAGTGGTAATACAAATGCCCTAGCAGACCTGTAACTAGTTCTTTTGTTCCCCACCAGCATAAACAATACACACGATCACTGATGTTTCTCTATCAGTAGATGCTTTTGTTGCTTGGAGAAAAGAGGCAGGGTTAACAATGTGACTGTGATTATTTGGGGATGTGCTATTGTCTGAAAATCAGTCTTCTCAAGCTATTCCCTCAAAAAGTTTGTTGATTATTTTCCTACCAAATCAAGTTGATGACAGTGGGTTAACTGACAGACTGGCACACTGAAGCTGTCATAATGTTTGCTGCCAGAAGCCCACCCAGCTATTTACTCACTGCCCCCACTCCAAGTGTGCAGGGGGAGAAAATAAGGTGAAAAAGCTTGTGGGCTGAGGTAAAGACAGGGAAATCACTTTCCAGTTACCATCACAGGTAAAGCAGGTACAACTTTGGGAAAATTATTTTAACTTACTGCCAATTAAAGTAGAATTAGATAGTGAGAAATACAAAACCCACAACACCTTACCCACCCACCTGCTTCCCAGCCTCAACCTCACTCCTTCTTTCCTGACACCTCTGAGAAGTGCAGGGAGATGAGGGATCACAGCCAGTCTGTAACAGTGAGCCTGTCACGCAGTGCTGTGCCTTTCTTAGCTCTGCCTTCCCAGAGGCACTGCCAGCTTTGCTGATGGGCTCAACTGAGTCCTGCTTGGGGCTGTCCCAGCTGTGTCCATGCAGGGCAGCCCAGACAGCCCCCCAGTGCCCAAACCTTGCCATGTAAGCACAATACGTTCTCTTTGCCTCTGTGAAACACCTTTAGGATTTGTTGTTACAAGACACATTCACCAGTCATCAGAAACATCACTTACATCAACAAAAAAATCACCACAGCAAAATCAACGCACCCTGATCACAAAACCAGCAGAGGAGGGTGATTTACATGTACAGTGAATCTCTGCCCCTCATCCCTCCATGACTGCAGCTACAGAAGGTTTCACCCAATTATTTCATGCTCTGGCAACATCCAGTCCAAGTTTTGCTTGATACCAACTTTCTGTCCTTACCTTAGGGTAAGGTGGGCTCCAAAAAGGGCTGTGGTGGGGGAGCCCTGGCTGCTGCCAGCCCCTCCCACTGCCCTGATCATCAGCACAGGTGGAAGAGATGAGATGCCATGAAATGAAGAACCTCGTGGGCTGAGACAGGGGCAGGGAGATCACATGCCAATTATCGCCACCAACAAAACAGACTTAACTTGGGGAAATAAATTTATTGCTAATTAAAACAGAGCAGAATTGTGCAACACAAGGACAAAAGGCAAACTACTGTCCCTGATGCTTCTTCCTGGGCTTGGCTTCAGGCTGAGGTTCTCAGCTGTATCTCATACCACACAGGGCCATGGTCATTACACAGCAGGTGCCTGCCTTGCGCTGCTCTGCTGTGGGTCCTCTGTAGGCTGCAGCTTGTGCTAGTACTCATTCTCCTGCTTCAGCACTCTCTGCAGGTGGCAGAGTGGACATCTGCTTTGGTGTGCTCTTCTCCAGGGGCTGCAGGTAGGCACCTGCCTTGCTGTGATCTCCCCATGGGCTACAGGGAAGCTCTGCTCTGGTGTCTGGAGCACCTCGCTTTCTTCTCCTTCTCTGACCTTGGTGTCTGCAGGACTGTTTCTCACACTTTCTTAATGGTATTGCCCTTTCTTAATGGCATTTTCTCAGTTGTCACCAGCTCTGTGGGGCTGGCTGTGTCTAGCTGGGGCAGTTCCTACTGCCAGCCCATGCACCATGTCATGGTAAGGTCTCTCTTCTTGCTGAAGCTGTTCTATTCCATTAAGTGCAGTGGTGAGGAAAGTGCTGAGCCCCAGGAGACTGGAAATGATGAGGGTGCACTCAGCCTCAGCCCCTCCTAACGTGGCTGATTGTGTGTGACACGTCAGTGTTTAGTCCCAGCATGAACCGCTGTCTCAATACTGCCGTACTGCAACCAAGGCTTTAATGATTGTTGTGCTTAATGATTTTAATGCTGTTGGCTAGAGAAGACTAGGTGTGCAAACTCAAACTCTGTTCTTTCTGAAAGTACCATGAGGAGACCCTGGAAAGTGACTTTCTGAGACTTCTTGTTTTGGGAAGACATTTGTTCATTTTAGAAATAATCTCTTTCTGAAGAGACTTCGTAGATAAAATAAGGAGTGTTTGAAAGGCGTTGTGTTTGTCATTTTGGGAACTTCTCTTTCTTCCACTTCACTCTTGCAGAGTAGATTTTGCAGTGTTATGATGAGGAATTCATTGTTGATAAAAGATTTTGAGTGAATGGATCTTTAACTCAGGTAGCTGTAATTTTTTTTTCCTTTTTAAATTAAGAGCAGACTGCTACTGAGGATGCCTTGCTAGCCAGATAGAGTAGGAAAAAAAATCTTTTTTTTTTTTTTTTCTTTTTGTCGGTTGATCATATAGCTGCTATGTTATGCTGAGAGATTTCTGTTCAGCCATGCTTTCTTCATTGTTTTCTTCGGAAGAATGATTCTAGTCATTTTGAACAAAGTAGAAAAATTTGACTTGCTGACTGGTTTGCTTCATCCCAGGAAAAGAGCTGAGATGTATTTCACCTTGCTGCAAATGAGGCACTGTTTTTAATGAGAGATTTAATTTAAAATAGTTAAATAGTTAAATACCTGCAGGGATGTCTGTAAGCAGCTGCTGACTCTAAAAAAAATAAGATAAAATTGACAGCACATAGTATTTATAGTTTTATCCTGCTCGAGGTATTGTTGTGGGAAACAAAGGATGATTTTTAACATAGCTGTTGGCAAACTCTGATTTTTCCATAGACAGTGCTGTTAAGTATTTTAAGCTTTGTGTGTCTGGCTCTTCACTGTCTTCAGTTAATCCCTTCAATTACTTTTTGATGTTCTATCTTTTAAAAATTCTTTTAAAGAAAGAAGGAAAAAAGGAAAAATAAAAAGCACTTGATTTTTCCAGTTGAGAAGTATGTTGTCTGTAAGGCTAATGTGCACAAGAAGTGTGTACCCATGGAGGGATTCCCTTTGAGAGAAAAGCAGATTCAAGATGGGCACCGTGGAGCCCTGATGTAATGATGCTGCAAGTGCAGTGATCCTGCCTAGCAAACTGGAGACAAATAAATCTTCAGGAGCTGGTGATGTAGGATTGATGTTTGTTTATGTCAGGAAAGCAGAGTCAACAAGCTTATTGCCTTCAGTTCAAGTCCTTGAAGGCATGGTACAGTGGCACCCTGAGCAAAGGTCTGGTTATCTCTGGTTCAGCAGTTGGCAGATTGGTTGGCTCAAAAACAAAAAGATATGCACCAAGGCTGCAGGACAGCTCTGCAGTCCAAATGTAATGGTGCTCCAGCCTGGGACAGGCTTATTTTGTGCAAATCGTTAGGCATGTTTGTATGTTTTACATATATCAGAAAAACAGAAGAGGTATTTTTAGCTGTAGTTGGTACTAGAAAGATTTAACAGTGGTGGAAGAAAGGTAAGAGTTGAAAAGCTTTTGAATATTTTAGTACCATCACTCATGTAATTGATAGAAGTTATGGAGAAGATTATATGGCTCTTCTATTTTGAATATGTCTCATTAAGATTGTGACCATCCCAGAAATACCAAGAAATACATTATTTGGGGTAGCATTTGTAAGGAGGCTATTAAAACTGATATAGCTGCAGAATTAAAACAAGTTATCTGTGCAGTGTTATGGTCCTCATTACTGCAGTGTGACTGCATTCTCTCCCTGTGTTCATATCAGAAAGATGATCTTATTCCTCTGTTTGATCAGTAGTTGATTTTTAGCTGCTTTTACCTGAATTATCAGGTAAGGCTGCACCAATTAGCAGTTTTATACCTAGCTGTAGCAGGGTAGTTAGTAGCTTATATTTCCTCTGGCAGCCAGTTCGGTGAAGGTTTTGCATCTGCTTCCCTGAGACATGGGTGAGCCAGCAAGCAGACCCTGCAGCGAAACGTGGCTGGGGCGTGCATTGTCTAAGTCACTGTGGGAGGGTGAATTGTGATCTGTTATGCAAAGCTTTGAAAGTCAGCAAACTGACCTAGAACTGGAATGTGTATGAGTAAAGAGCAGTGTTTTGCATTGATGAGCAGGTAGGTTGCTGAATTGGGAATAAGCCAGAGTGTCCTCAGGGTTTGGCAGCAAGTGATAGTCTGGTTTGCATGTTGAACACGTGGTGCTCAGAATGGTGGCATTTGCATTTAGTGAGCCGCAGTGGGTAGCGTGAGCTCCCCATGAGATGGGTTGCATATTCAAAATACCTATTTTTTCTTTTCCAACGGTTACCCCTAGGATCTGAAACAAGGTTTGATGTGTTCTTTGTGGTATTGGACCAAAAAATAGACAAATGCTTTAGGGAACAGCTAAAACAAAAGGCTTTTTTTTTCTTTTTTCTTCTTTCTTCTCCTTCCCCATATTGAGATAAGCACTTTATACGTAGAGAAGGAAGTAAGTTGAGATTTTGTAATAAACTCTTTGCTTTCTGGGTTTTTGGCTTCTAGTATAGTTAAGTTCATCTTAAGCTGTTTAACTGGTATTCTAACAAACTGGATATAAATCTAAGTTTGAGTCATCAGTTTTCTGCCCTGTGATATTCATGCTGAGTTAGTACAGCTTTTCTGGTGACTTTCAGCACGAAAGTGTGAATGGGTTAGCAGCAATTTGTTCCACCTGTCTGTAGCTGAACTTTGCTTGGAAATTTTCATTAACATAACATCATGGTTTAAAAATAGAGCTTGACAGAATTTCTCCAACTTCAGTTATGTCTTACAATGCACAAGAAGCTTCTCAGTTTGTTAGTTATTTCAAAACAATTCAAACCATCCCCTTTTCCATTGTGAGGAGAGTTTTGCTCTGTTCTTGCTGGAAATTATAAATCTCAGACTCTACATCTGCATGTAGATTACCTGCAGTGCTCTTGTTCTCCTCCTTCTTGTTTCTCTTCTGTGGTGAAAAAAAGCCACATTTAGTAAGTTCCTAAATGAGTGCTATGTTGTTGCT
Source organism: Alectura lathami (assembly GCA_013399715.1). Taxonomy (NCBI): domain Eukaryota; kingdom Metazoa; phylum Chordata; class Aves; order Galliformes; family Megapodiidae; genus Alectura; species Alectura lathami. The sequence continues at coordinate 103,845 of VXAV01006290.1, read as the reverse complement.
TGCTGTGTTTGTAGCAAGTGAAGAGCAGACAGAAGCAGCTGGAGCATCTGCAGAGCTCTGTGGATGTACTCCGGCACACAGGTGATATCTCGCTCCCAGGAGCCAGCAGCAGGGTGCTTCTCAACACCCAATTCCATTAGAATTCTACAGAGGAAAAGTTTGTTTCTTTTCACCCACGCTAAAGAAGAAGAAATTATAAATTCTTGATAGCACGTTTTCATCTGGACTGCTGTCTGTGTGGAAGCAGTATCGGAAGCTGTTCTTCAAGCTTAGCTATTGAATGTTTACTGTCCTTCCACCAGCATGCGTTGATGCTTTTAACACAAAAGACATTGAAAACCATTCCTTTACTCCTTTATTACTTTAGTGACATGTTAGCAGTTTCTTTAGTAGCTGGATTCCAAAGAATTTTCAGTTAGCTCATTAAATGAGTGGAAGCTGTGTTTTCAAAACAGAATTCACTGGCTGAGTTACCTGTTCAGAAATACAGACTACTAATTTCAGGCACCAGATTACTATTTTCCTTCTGAAGATGTGTTTTAACATACATGTGTGTGTTCATATACAGTGTTGCTTGAAATGAACCACAGAGTTGCAGGCTGGCAGAGCCCTCTGGGTCCCTCTGCCCCAGCCCCTGACCCAGCAGGGCCACCCAGAGCAGGGTGCCCAGGCCCACAGCTGGGCGGCTTCTGGAGATCCCCAAGGGGGAGACCCCACAGCCCCTGGGCAGCGTGTGCCAGGGCTCCGGCACCCGCACAGCACAGAGGTGCTGCCTGGGGGGCAGAGGGAGCTCCTGTGCTCCAGCAGTGCCCAGTGCCTCTGGTCCTGGCACTGGGCACCAGAGGAAGGAGCCTGGCTCTGTCCCCTGTGCACCCTCCCCACAGGAATTTGTGGACAACGGTCAGATCTGCCAAAGCCTCCTCTTCTCATGGTTGAACAGCCCCAGCTTGCTCAGCCTCTCCCCTCAGGAGAGGTGCTCCAGTCCCTTCAGCATCTTTGTGGTGCTACACTGGATTCTTTCCAGTGTGTCCATGTATGCCTCTCTCGCACTGTGGGACCCAGAACAGTGCACAGGACTCCAGGTGCAGCCTCACCAATGCTTACTAAGTCTTCCATGTTGATTTTAATATTTAAATGCATATTCTCTAAGCAAACAGTACTATGCATTCTGTTGTCTTCAAACTTATTGATTGATTTGGTATGGTTTCTTTTCCAGTATTTTTTCTATATGGTTTTACTACCCAATTTCACATGAACTCTTTTTGTGAAGTTCAGGTGCATCTTTATGCGCAGTTCTATTTCTCGAAAACTTATGGTTACTCCAGAAGTTAACACCTAGCTTTTGCATCTCTTCTGCCAGTATTACTTCCTTCACCCTGTCCTAACTGCATGTATTATTCTGTAATCACTATTCCATTATTTCTTTTTGGTCTCTTTGTAAAATAGTAAGGTAGATGGATGCAATGAACCCATTACTTGCAAAGCTATTCAGATTTTTCAATAAACAGCGGTATTTTTAGATTAGCTTATATTTAGGCATCTGGTCAAAATGGTAGAACAGAATTAATGAATGTTGGGAAAATTCACATCCATGTGGAACAGCACTAATGTTGGCATCCAGTCAAAAAGCCCTCAGAAAGGTTGCAGTTGAAGGACACCACTGTTGGGTACACAGATGAAGATCTATTCCTCAACTCAGGGAGGAAAGAGAGGATGCATTATTGTATGGGATGATTAGATGACTGACTAATGAGCCTTGAGGCGCAAGGAAATTGGCTACAAAAGCAATTAAATAAGCCCCTGATGTTCTAATGTACTCTGTATAAATGCTGAACTCTTGGTATGCTTAGTTTTCTTCATAATATACCATTAAATCTTTGTAAATGTACCTAAAAGTAAATTAGAGATGTCAATGTTTGTTATTTTAATGCCATTTTACCTCTTTGCTATGGTTTAAGAAATTCACAGGAAGATTTAAATTCAGAAAGTAAAATGACATTTAAGACAAAGCATTAGAGCAAAAAATCCTCTGTTAAACATGCTGTTGTGGTGAAATTGTGGTAGCAAACACTTTTCTTTGCCAGAAGGTGTGAGAACACATTGTAATACTAGTCATGGTCTGCAGTTCTTGTTATTTGGGATACTGAAACCAATATGAGTCCGTATTACAACACTTTCCCCCCATTAATCAGTCTATTGTTAGATACCATTAGGCATCAACGGCATTTTTTTTCTTGGAGGGCAAAAACTTTTTTTGCTTAAAATCAAGATTTGATTACTGAAAGGACCATTTTGCATAAAATCTAATGAACTAACACATGGCCCTTGTTTCTGCAACATGATGTAGCACCTATCACATGTGCGAAGTATATAGGTCGTGGTTACTTTGGGTGCTAAGGAGTGTGGTCAGCCTGCCCACAAACCTTCGAGAGAAGGGAAGGCAAATACAAAAGCAGTTAAATGGGCACTTGTCATTTGTCCAGACCGACTTGGGGGGGGGGGGGGGGGGGGGGGGGGAGGCTTTACTGGTTAAAGGCTTCTGCCAGGCTTACTAACATGTAGCTATAAATGCAGAAGGTCTCTAGGCAAGGTGGATCAGGAGGCTTTGCTTTAGGCTTAGCTGATTGAATGATGTGCCAATTCTCATAACATGTACAAGGATCTTGTGTGGTAAAGGAAGGGAGTTTCAAAGGCTTCTGCACTGGCAAAGGGATCTTTTCCTACAGGAGGGAAGGAATATTCGTCTTAGGTTTCTTTGTTAGAGCGTACTTAAAAGTTTTTGTTGATGAAAACATTTCATGTATAGTTCCACCCAGTGAAAAGAAAGACATGGGAATTCTGTTGTTAGGTAGTTCTGGAGAAGCCTGTCAAGGTCAGGTAGTGATTGCAAAGCTGGAGTGTCTTGCTTTGGATTCAAGTCAGACATCTGTAATTATGCTTGAGTTTTAAATGAAAGGCCGTTATATACACGTGTACACACATACATATGTTCAAACTTTTTTTTCTTATTCAGAGCTTAGAAAAAAAAGGTTTGAATGCTACCAAATGTAGCTGCATAACCACTTCAAAAATTACTTCTGTAAGAGGAGAAAAATGTAGCCCCAAGTTTGGGAAGATGAATAGTGTAGCAATTGCTTCCAGGGCTGATCTCCAATGCTTCTGGTTCTGCTAGTAGGCTTGGCAGAGAGATGGCATGTGAAACTCAAAAGACGTAGTGTGCTTCCACTGACATTCTTGGAATGCTGCTGCTAGTAAGAAGAGAACCAGCTCTGGACTGCTTTTTCTTGAGACAGAATTGACCAAGATCCTTATGCAGGCACTGTAGGTGAGAATGGTAAAAGAAATAAATACAGTGCTTGAGGAAGACTTTGTAAATGAATTTATTCTTTTTTCTATTTATTTATTATTTATTTATTTTGCTGAATCTATGTCCAAGGCTTTTAAGAAAGTGTAGTTTCAGTGGATTGTATTGGAAGGTAGATAAGATTGCTGGTACTGGTGTCAGAGCATTGTTCTGGTGCTGTCTGTGCCTTGAAATACATGACTTGCACATTTACAAGCTTTTTTTTTTTTTTTTTCAAGTGTTGCAGATAAATGTGTGGTGACTTTCTTCATGCAGAAAAGACTACATTCTGGACCAATTCCTGAGAAATAACAGAGATCTCTCAATTAAGTGGTGTGTTTAATCTTTAAATGATACATGTGTACTTTTCAAAGACCCAGCTGAAGGCTATGTAAATAAAAAAGTGAAAAATGTACTTAAGTATCTTCTGCCTAATTCTCCCGTTAGGCTTACACAAAATCAAAATTACTCTGCTAAGGGGTGTATTCTGCAAGCTATCAGTACATGAACTTGAAGGATGACTCATTATTTTTTTTATACGAGTGTTTCCTGCACAGAGGTCACATGAATAGAATATAGATTTGTTCACAAAATGTGATATTTCTTCCAATAAAATGTCCTGCAGCTGCATTAAGCTGAAAGCAAAACGTTTGAAATATTATCAATAAAATTGGTTTTGGGATGAGATAAGGGTATGTAATGATGGGGGTACAAGACCTCATAACTTTTGGGGAAGTCAGCTCAGAGCTATGTCTCCTTGTGAAGTGCTACCTTCCTTTCTGGTATTTTGTTTGCCTTAAAGTACTTTCGGTGGCTAACTGATGTCCCACTTAGAAATGTATCAGTGTGATGTGGTAAGTGTTGTCTGAATAGTGCCTTTCATAACTGGAGTTGACTTAAAGGTCACTTTTGCTCACTTGAAGGGCACTTAACTGTAATTTTAGAACAGATAAGTGCCCTGGAACACACAATAACTTGATGAGTAGAATAAATGATTGTTTGATATGCAGTGGGAATAGAACTATAACTATTTTCCTGTGCACTTACTGATGAGGAACAACTTAGTTCTCCGGGTGGGCTGAAACTGCCCATCGCTGACACAAATTTTGTAGTACCTCCTCACAGTATTTGTTGTCTTACAGTGAGTGCTGTATGATGGAGCTGCACAAAACAGAACCTTAGGTGCCAAATTCACACTTCAAACAATAGATGGAAACCATTAGAAACTATTAGAAATGTAAACATTTGATTTTTAAGCATACACAACCACAGAGGTATATTGTATTCCATGGTGATTTTTATTTGTTGTCTTAAAACCTTTGACTGGCTTTTTCCTAGCTAAGGCATCCTGGGCTGCGTCAAGAGAGGGGTGGCCAGCAGGGAGAAGGAGGTGATCGTCCCCCTCTACTCTGCCCTTGTGAGACCTCACCTGGAGTGCTGTGTCCAGGCCTGGGGCCCCCAGTGCAGAGGGGATGTGGAGCTGTTGGAGCGGGTCCAGAGGAGGGCCACCAAAATGATCAGAGGGCTGGAGCACCTCTCCTATGAGGAAAGGCTGAGAGAGTTGGGATTGTTTAGCTCGGAACAGAGAAGGCTCCGGGGAGACCTCCTTGAGGCCTTCCAATACTTGAAAGGAGCTTACAGGCAGGAGGGGGACCGACTTTTTACATGGGTGGATAATGTTAGGGCAAGGGGGAATGGGCTAAAACTGAAAGAGGGGAGGTTTAGGTTGGACATCAGGAAGAAATTCTTCACTGAGAGAGCGGTGAGGCGCTGGCACAGGCTGCCCAGAGAAGCTGTGGCTGCCCCATCCCTGGCTGTGTTCAAGGCCAGGCTGGATGGGTTCCTGGGCAGTTTGTTCTAGTGAGCTGGTGGCTTGCAGCCCTGTCCTCGGCAGGGGGGCTGGAAATAGATGATCTCTGAGGTCCCTTCCAACCCAAGCCATTCCAGGATTCTGTGATCCAGATCCCTTCTCTTTAAGGTCAATAATAATAGTTAAGATTTCATGGCTATAGCCTGTAGCATCTACTGTCATATGTCCAGGTAAAAATACAGTGCAAATACAGAGTTTGTTTCCTTTTCCAGTAGATTTTGGGTTGATTTTAATTCTAAAATTGCAGGTGGAACTTCTCTACATTTTCTTTCTTTCCTTCCCCAGGTTAGTTTAAGACCAGAGTTTTTCAGTGACCCTGCTTCTCATGCAGACCTGTGACCATCCCTCTTGGATAAACAGTGATGAAAGATTTAGGTCTCTGAGCTGTGCTACAGGCAGACTCCAAGCATCTTAGTCTCAGGTTTCCAGTTCCAGTCAAAAATGAGGATTATCTAACACTCCTGTGGAGTCTGAAGCTGTCTGTGCATACCAAGAGCCACACTTCAATGTGTGTGTCAATTAGCATGTTTTCTGTCTGCGCCCAGTTGGAATCCAGGTATTTTTTCAAAGCAAGTCTTCAGTGAACAGGGTCAGGGCATGCACAGAACTAAAGCATTGGATTGCTCAGAAGTAGGTACCTAGATTGTTTTGGGGTGTTCTTGCTTCCATGTCTGACTGGAAGAAGTAGGTGTGATGTTTGCAGTCCTTGTTCCTACTTTAGCCTGCTAGGATTTGGTTTCGGTATTTGGCCAGGGATGGAAGATGTGTGTTCTGTTATCCCTTCCTGGTGGGGAAAAAATCAAACCCACATGTTAAGTCTTCATGGAGAGATCCTAAATTATGTAGGCTGCTGGTAGCAAAGGTGCTGCAGTTCATTCCTCTGAAGTCATGTCAGCATGGGTTGTTGTTTTCTTTTCTATGGCAAATATTGTGGGGTTTGGATCACTCCTTGTAGGGCAGAGTTTTGATTTCTGTCCTGAGGATAAAGCCAACAGATACTTACAGAGTTTTATTCAGAATAAAACAGGAGATGGAAAGGACAGCATGATACTATAAAGCAGTAGCATTTTCTGTGGTGTCTGCCTTGCCTTTTGCAATTAATCTTGTTCACAGCTTTCTTCCCTTCTTGCCAAGTAGAACACTGTAACAAGAAAGGTGCCTTGTAGTTCCACCCAGAGTAGCCTGCAAGCCTGCTGTTAGAAGCGGTCTCATAAAAGGCTCTAGGTACTTTTTTTTTCTTTCAGGCAAAAAAGGGAATTCAGCCTGGGTTTCCTAATTGCTGGATGTCTGCTGAGGAACAGGTGTGCTTTTGGGGCCATTGAGTTTTTGAAAGCCTCAAAGAGTCCTTAGTCACTTTTACTGGGGAAAAATGAGGATCAGAGAATGGGAGGCTGTAGGAGTGTCTGTACAACCTCACAGAAGGGAGTGTATTAGACCAGTACACGGTGGGCATATATATAAATATGCATATTTCTGTTTAGATGTAAGCTGTACATATAAGCACTATATAGCTGCTGTTTAGCATACTGTTGCAAAAATATTAGGAAAAGAAAGGAGTTGCATGACCTTTTTTTCTTAATTTCACTTATACTGGAATAGGAATGTCACAATGATACTGTGCATGGTAATATTGAAGATTCTTTTTGTTTTTTTTCCAATTTATCATTAGTGAAACAGTTAGATAAGAAGGGAGGACAAACTGAATTCAAGCTTCAAAACCTGTTAGAATAAACAAGCTGGGGTGTTGGGATGAAAGACACAGAACAGCTACGTGTTCCTTAATAGATGTCACTGGCTTTCAAAGCTTCCTAATTCCTTTTTGACTCAGTCATCTGTGGAAGTCATATAAATTACTTGTAATGATGTATTTGTGCTGAAGAATGTTCATTTTTACTTTGCAATGTGTCATTATTAGTCTGGGTGGGGGAAACACCTGTATTGTTTGGCCTCTATATAGGATGTTTAAGAAAAGGATTCAAATCAGATGAGAAGGAAACTTAAACCTTTGCCACAGATGTTTCCTTTCTAAGAGAAATGTAAATTGTAGCTGTGCAAAGTGAACTAAATGAAACATCTGTGAGTTCTTGTTTTCATTCCTCAAAACTTGAGTAGAAACAGAAAATAATCATCTTAGAGATGCATATTTGCCTTGATCCTGCTTTCCATGTCTAGAAACTTCAGTGGTGCTGAGCTCAGCCTTTCATGAAAAGAAAAATAATAAAAATAATCATCTAAATCATCTCTTTAAAAAAAAAAAAACAACCTACTGGATAGTGCAGGCTGGGCAGCACTGGCTGGTGTACACATCGACAGAATCCAAATGTCAGTGTGAGACTGTGATGCACAGACAACACCTCTTCTGTTTGTGGTAAAGGAGAAGAAAGCAAGCACTGTTTTTTTTTTTTTTTTTAATATATATATATTTAATTAAATGAACCTGTATTATCTATGAAGACTCTGGTACTAAGGCTTATATTGAAGATTCTGAAATCTGCAGCTCAGTAAGAGAAGAAAGATCTTACTGTGACTAAATCTGGTACTTCATTGTTTTGATTCCAAAATAATTGGTGGCTTCAGAATAATTTGTGTAGCTCTTGAACAGTTACAGCAGAGTCAACAGGCGTCTCTGCACCCTTTGATGGCATCTGTGCAGCACTGTATCCACAGTTGGTTTCCCATGTGGTAGCTTCTGCTTGGTCTGTTTCTGAAGTTCCCACAGGGCGCTCCTGTTGCACTCTGTGCTGTAGACAGCCAGCTCCATTGGCCAGACCTGGGGATTTGCAAGATTGACCTTGCAGCACAGTGTAAAATCTCGCTTTAACTAGTGACAAAAAATGTTTTCCCAACACAGACTGACCATTAAAAAGCAATCAAACATCACCATCTCTCTCATCTTCTGGGTGGAGCAGTTGAGATCTTGCGTAGTTTTTGAAGGATCTAGAACATACCCTTGACACCTGAATGTAGGCACGAGCCTCATGCGCAGCCAGCGGGAGAGATGTGCTGCATCAGTAATGTTTGGCTGCATTGTCTCTCATTTCCATCCAGTGATCCCATCCAAGGCAGGAGTCATAACTGTTAATATTCAGCTGCTGTCTGGTTACATTAGCCACTTGCAAAATTTGTTTCATGGTTCCATCTTGCTGATTTTCTTCACAGTAGATAAAGAATGCTGTCACAAATTTATGCCTTGTCTTTGAGAAGTTGAGGTCTGTGCAGTGACCGTAAAGGTACTGAATTTAAACCTTGTTAATCACACTGTTTGTTGTCCATATGGTTCTGCTTCATACAGTCAGATTTATTAAATGTCTTTTCCTAGATTCCCTTAGTTCTAATGTAGAAGAATTTTAACATTACATTTTAGAACAAAATGTGCGAACTTAGTCTGATTTTTAGCTTTTGTTACTTTTTTTTTCCTCCTTGATTTGGTTTCTGAAGGTTGTGAAGTAATCATTAACAATGCTGGCATTGCAACAGTGAAGCTAAGCCAAAATCTGTGCTTGTTTTTTTTTTTTTTTT
>VXAV01006290.1:84448-95020 GCA_013399715.1 Alectura lathami | reverse complement strand
TTTTTTTTTTTTTTTTTTTTTGAACTCCTCAAACAAGGAGACTGCATTTTAACCATCTCTTCATAATATCAGCTTGACTCATAGAGAACAGTCATAAGTCATGAAATAAGAGATTGGTGCATCCCATTTGGAGGATATGTGTTTTTGGCTACAATGTTATGCAGCTGGGAGCAGAATTAGTTTTTCTTTCTGTTACTCTATCTTTTAAAATATTTGACAGCCAGCATAAAGTCTTAGAAACACTTTTTACATGCTGATCAGTAAGTAAAAATATAGACTGAGTCAATTTGATGTAATACTGTTATGATATTCTTTTAGTGCTAAATCAGTGCTTCAGACATGTTTAGATTGAATACTCTGTTCTTAATGTGTTGCACATGTCAACAATGTAAGTAACAAGTTTGAATTCTGGCAAGATAATTGTCCTGTTTCAGCTGGGATAGAGTTAATTTTCTTCATAGTTGCTGGTAGGGTGCTGTTTTGGATTTAGGATGAGAATAACATTGATAACACACCGACTTTTAAATGTTGCCCAGCAGTACATGCACAGAGTTGAGGACTTTTCTGTTTCTCATTGCCTGCCACTGAGGAGTCAGAGGTGCACAAGGAACTGGGGGCACACAGCCAGGAGAGCAGACCCAGACTGGCCAAAGGCATGTCCCATACCATACAGCATCATGCTCCCTAATAAAACTGTGGGGAGTTGCCTGAGGGGGCTTCCATTGCTCTGCATCGCTTGTTTTTTTTTTTTTTTTTTTTCCCGTTTGTTTTTGTTTAGCTGAGCTGTCCTCATCTCAACCCACAACATCTCACACTTTTCTCCATTTCTTTCCCCCCATCCCGCTGTGGGCGCAGGGCTGTGCAACGCTAGAGCTGCCTGCAGGGTTACCCCACAACAGTACAGCAGTTTGGTTGTTGGTGTAGGTCCAAGCATATACCTGCCCATGCTCAAGCTTGCTGCTGGTAGTTTCTATTAAAAAAGAAGCTGCTGAACAGCTTCGCTCTGATGCATATCCCCCTCCGATTTTTAGGGAAGCGGTGTATTGTCAGCGCGCAGCGGGGACCCTTACATCACCACAGCCAGCACCATTCCTAGTCTGTGAATAAACTGACTTCATCTTTTGTTATTGATCCATCAGCTTTCATGCAAGCACTAAATTAATCCTTAAAAAATAATTAGCTCCAGTGTCTTGGCAAAATTCCAAGTAGGCAATTACATTCTGCCTACTTAAAAATACCCCCTGCAGTTACAATTGGATAAGTTGCAGTGACAGATGATGGTGTGTTTTGTGATATGCTGTTTGGCTTTTCATCCCTGCACAGCCTGCTGTAATGCTGCAAATGCCTCGCATTGAAGGAATCTACTGACCAAGATGGCTTGTTAGAAAGGCAAAGGAAAGTATCAATTGAAAATATTGGCTTAATATTTTGAAGATGAAAGAAGAAATATTTAGGTAGTCCTTGCAAATCTCAGAATTCAAAATTTTGAAGGCAGTATCTTTAAAGAGCCTTTAGGAACATATGTGTTGGCAATTGTAGATTACAGGAAAGCAAAACTGAACCTTGCTTGTCTCATCTCATTACCAATTATGGACATAGGACCGAAGTTTCAGGATAGTTGAGAAAATAGAATATGCTGATTTTTGTTTGTAGTACTTTGAATCTGGAATGCAATTTGTATTGGTTGGCTTCCCTTTCCAAGTATGTTGAAACATTGAAGATTTTTTTTTTTGGTTGGACAGAGAACATTCAAATAACAGAGTCTAAATAATTTGACTTTATAGAGACATGGGAAGCTCTAGATGACTTAAAAAAAAAATCCTTACCTAGGGAAAGATTAAACTTCTCTCTCCTTCCACAGTTGAAGACCAAAGCTACATTTTGATAAAGGAAACCATCTGGACCTGTCTGACACCTTGCATGATTATTTAACTTTTTGCAGTCTTAGCGAGAGCGGTAGGAGGGGAATTTTGCATGTGATGGTCTTGCTATTTGTTATTGACATAGGTAAACCAAAGGGAAGACAAGATCTGGGAATCAAATCCTTGTTGATTACACACTGTCAGCAGAGAATTTTAGGAGAACTTGGTGGTGGTGGGAAACTGAGGATAGCAACTGCTTCTCAATACTGGTAATGTAAACCAAGACTATTCTGGGAATTCCCATGATGATGCAAACATATGACATCTGTGTTACAAGTCACAGAATTAGCAAACCTTCTTGCTAATTAGATTAGAAGAGATAACACTTGTAGTATTTCCAGCTCAAATGCTTGAGAATTATGTCAGTCCTTTCCAAATAATGAAATTGACTTAAAATTCATTAAATACTCCTTTTAAAAAAAATATTTTTAAGAAGTTTCTTCTTCCTTCTAGATGCAGAGTTTTTAAGAGATTATGTTAGAACATAAAGCTGTTGTTTCATAGCTGAGGTTTTCTGATTGAAATACAAGGGCTCAGCGTTTATTTTATAGAGACTTGGCAGTTTCACACTTTGTGAAAAACATTAAATAATTTTATTGATATTGAAAATTGTGAAAGTCAGGAATTTTCTCCTTAGTGAGGGGGAAGAATTTGCTCTTAAAAAGCTTCATTTAATCTTCTCATAGCAGTCAAATTTAAGAAGGCTATATAGGCTGTTAAAAAACAAACCTCAGAAAATTTTGAGAATAGGATAGCAGAGATGGCAGCTCAGATGGTTAATATATGCTTAGGGATTCAATTACTGCCTTTGTCTTCTGTTTTTCAGTTCTCTTTGTTTTGCTCTGTCTTTAAGCAGTAAAATCCTTCCGTCTGGAAACTGTAAAGGCAGTTCTATTGCATTACATTTGTTTTCAAATTGAGCATTATTTAGAAAGTGATCGTAACAGCTGTTTTTTTAATTCTGATGTGGCTCTCCAGTATAAATCCTCATCTGCTTTAAAAAATCAAATACTGCAATAGTTCCACACCGAGTAGTTTTACTTGTTTTTTTTTTATAAACCTTTCTATGCATGATCTTCTTTTTTTTTTTTAATTAATTCTGCCTGCAGTTAGAATAAGAGCAGCGCGACTATGGCAGCGTAACTTAATGCAACACCTACTCATTCAATGCTTGAACTAACAATTGACGTTTATTCACATTTTCTTGGAAATATTTTTCAACTATTAAATGACTTAGTATCCTCCTCCTTCTGTCTGTGCGGTTCTTTTGGGGGTTGCCACTGGGAGTGGAGTTGGGGTGGGTTTGCGTTCCCTGTGGATGGGCCATCCGTAGGAATGCCTACAGAACCATCTGTAGGGATGAAATGTTGAAGAAACCATGCTTCAATCACATTGAAATGAAAACTCAATGCATCCATCTGGTTTGTCTTCAGTCTGTTTTCCATAGCTGCACAGAAGGCACAAGAACTGAAGTCACAGAACTCTGAATATCTGAAGGATTCCTTCCTTTCTTAGTTCTCAGAATTAAACTGTCCTAATGTCTCTCCACGGCAGTATCACGGAGATTTGTTTTCAGAAATTAGGATCTCTTGTTCAGGTAACTTCGAACTGGATGATATCACTAAGCATTTTTTTTTTTGTGCTTGTCATCAATAAATCAGCTTTTTTCTCACTGTAAATGTTCTTTGCCAGGGCAGAGAATGTGATACCAGCTTTGGAAAGCATACAGCCTGTAGTATATCTAGGTCTTCCACTTAAAGTAATACCTGTTCCTTCTTTGGTAGTATTTGACATGGTAGGTGACTTGGAGACCAGTTTTTGGAGAGTGGCACAATGAAAAGGTGCTGAGTGGTAGATGCTGAAAATTCTGTGTTCTGGTTTTTCAAGGACCGTAACACTTTGTAAGTGCTAGTGATGCCATTTCTTCTTCTGTACGTGGACTTGGAGGAAATATGTATTCTTAAGACCTTCATTTCCATTCTGATGTACCAAGACTTCCATATGTGTTGTAGAATCTATATTGATTGGGTCACTCAGAAACATGGTTATCGCTGTTAAAGTACATACTTGTATTATAAAACCTCTGCAAGCTCAGTTTCAGCTTTCAGAGGTAACTGATTTAGAGTGGAACAGACATTCCAGTACCATGGACTTGCCAGAGAACCTTTGCTTCTCTTGAGCCTACAGGTTAAAGGTCAAATTTTTAAGTCCTAATGTGGTGAATTACTTACACAAGTCCTGTTGAATACTTAGGACATCACTGCCACATGGAACAAGGGGACTTTTTTTTTTCTTTTTCTAACTGAAAGAAGACAAAGTGGGGAATATCAATAGGCAGAGAGAACTACGTGTGACTAGTGACTAATGGTGAATGCTAACTAGAAGTTCTAACTTCTAAGCGTATACCCACCCACAGAGATGGATAAAATTCAAGCTAGGTTTTAAGACAATATTTCTTAAAAGAGTATATAAATCCTTATCAATCACATTTGATGTTTCTTTTCATTTATGGTAGTATAAATTTCCAGTAATGCCACTGAAACAGCGAAGTCACTGCTGGTGGGAAGCTAGAGAAAGTGAGAAACATCTGCAGCCTGAGACTTTTTGGACAAACCCTTCTGGAGGAATCACAGGAGTCACTTACATAATGGAAACATCCTATAATTTTTACCGTGCCTTTTCCCTTGTTGCCACACATTTCTGCTGCCATGGTAACCCATCATGAATTGTTCATAGTAAGTGACCTTGTCATTGCTTTTATATATGCCTTGAGTTATTGTGCAGAAGATATTTATAGAATTAGGAAGGTGATTGTGACTGCTTGGTGACAAGCAGATTTTGTTTCATTTACTTTTTTTTCTGTAGAATGAGAGGCTAAAACAATAAGAGGAAAGTGTTAACAATTTGTCTGCAGACTAAATCTTGCTATTATTCAGATAGGTAAAGATACAGCTACAAAGTCATAAAGCAGCTGGATGAAAAGTGGTTAGCTCAGTCTCCTGTATGCAGTTTTCAGCTAATATTCCTCTGGCCCTGACCCAGATATGTTTAGATTTACTTTTCTGTGCCTGATACTTCGGTGAGGTAACAGAATAGCCAGCATTTCTGTTTAGCTGTCCAAAAGAGTGTGTCGATGCAAGCATGGTAATTTAAAAACAAAAACCCTTGCTTTCTCAACCATTCTGAGCGGAAGGAGTTACTGCTTTTTTTTTTTTTTGTCCTCACATTCCATAGAGAAGTAAACTCAAAACTCTGCAAACATTTTATGTAGAGTGATAAAAAAGACAGAACAAATAAGCATGACAGGAGGAAAACAAACAAACAAAACAAAACAGCAGTATTTTACTCCTAAAGTATAGAACATGTCAACTCCAGATAAGAAAGCTTAACAGTCATGTGTAGCCTAAAATAGGAGCATCGAGTATAGCTCAAAGATATGCAAACTTGTAACACATTAGTTTGATGCTAGAGCTTTGTAGTTTTCATCACAATGTTTAACTTTGAAGTCATTATGCTTTATAGGAGATAAATGAATGATGCTAGTTCAGATAGGGAAATAATGTGAAGAGTGTCTGAGAGCCAAGGAAGGCTTCTTAGCCGTTTTGTGTTTTCAAGAAAAAAATAGAATTTTATTGCACAGTAACCCTGGTAATTTTCCAAGCTGTTTTGTTGTTGTTCTTTTAATGTTGGAAAAGATGTGATTACAATCTCTTGAATTCTGCTTATACTTGTGAAGTAAGAGTGAAATTAATGTTTGCCATACAGCTGTACTTGTGGTGTACCTGGGTATGACATCTGGCCATTGTGTCCCTGAGTGGTCCAGGAGTCCCCCAGCTGCGCTGTGACAGACAGGACAAGGGCCCTCTGGTGGCTGAGCCCCAGCCACTTGCCCAGCGAGCCTTCACTGCCTGCTGCAGGGGCTCTTCGAGTGTGGAATGCAGACAGCCTTGTGCAGCTCTTACTGTGCACAGACCAGTTCACAGGCACTGCCTGCATGCTTCAGGTGTGTCAATTTTTTCCTTGGGCAGAGCATGTGCAGTCTCAGTCTTACTCTGATTCACAGAGTAGAGTTCACCACACTGTTCACAGATGCTTTTTAGTCACTAGAGTCTGCTTTTGCAGATGCAGGAATCACCACGTAGGACAGTTGAGATACCCGGGACGTGCTGTGTATGCTGCTTGAGGTTACATAGCAGTGGGTCATTCAGACACTGGAGTAGTCCCTGCTGGGCTGCTGGATTGTAGGAATTCAGCAAAACTGTGGCTCAGGGAGCTTTACCTGGTCCAACCCGAGATGTCATTGCAGGGTCCCCTGTTGTGCAGGTACTCAAGCCCAGCTGGGCAGCAATTGACCATCCTGTTCCACAGGTTCAATTTCCCATGTAAACACTATGCAAAAGATCCCAAGACTGTCTCTGTGACAACAGAATTGGCTTGAATTCCTTATGGTAGCCAACAGGATTCTTGTGATCAGCTAATGATGTCACAAGATATTTGTCATGCCTCTGGAATTATCTATTAATATCAGAACCTGTATTTTATAAATTACGTGCTGAGTTAACACCAGTGGCATAGCACTGAGTCCATCAGTGGAAAAGTTCAATGTTTTGCATAATACAAGAAAGCAACAAGCAAGAATGCAGAAGAGATTGCCTGATGAATTTTGCATGCTAAGCATCAAGTGCTCAATAGGACTAAATTATACAGCAGTACAACACAGCCATTTAAACTGTCATTTTAAAATGGCTGAGAATGGCAGCCTCATGGGAGGGGTAGTCTAATACGTCCCATGCATTATTCACTTACAATGGTTTCTTCCCTGTGTCATGGGTACATAAACTAAGCCTACCATCTTGACACTGAACTATATATGACAAAATAACATTTCTTCTGGATGTAGTTTCACTTCATTTGCTATCAAGCTAGTCTAATTTTATGCAAATAAAACACAAATATAAGCATAGTATTGTGTTAGTTTATGAACCTCTCTATTCTGTTGTTTCCAGAACTCATTGTTTCCTGGAGATCTAGCCTGTGTACCATAAGCTAAATAAGTACTGGATCTTTGGGGAGAATTATCTAGTTTCATAATTTTGCGTAATTGGGAATAAGGACAGGTGACAGAAATCAAGTCCATTTGGGTAAATGTGAAGGCCCTTACACTTCTTGCTTTAAAAATATTTTAAATTTCTGGCCTTAAGTATCTGAGTATTATATTAACACCCTGGGTTCCCTGTACAACTCAGAAGTACTATTCTGGTTTTGGCAAGTCTCTAGCATAACATAATGAGCCTGGACAAACAGTGTGTGCAAACATTTGTATATTTTATCTGTGTTTGCTGAAGATGAACCCAGATCTATGCATGATCAGACAAATCATCATTTTCAGGGAAAAATGGAAAACTAGTAAACAGTTTACATATACGCTGTATCTTGTGAATGACTTAGGTGGAAAATGTATTGCTGCTTTTTGTGTGTTCAGTCCCCTGTATTCTTTGCAGAAGGTTCTGAATATTGAGGTCTAACATAGATGTGTTTCCATTTTTCCCTAAGAATGGAAAAGATAAACTAAACATGAGGATGTTACAAACTCAGCTTCTGAAAATGGAACTGTTTGTACGGATCAATCAGGAAGACATCCTCAACATTCAGCACAAGGCGCTCTGTTCCTTGTCCTCTTGTTGCACATTCAGGAGGTGTAAATGTGGATGAGGACTGAAGGCTGTAAAGTGATACAGAGATACCAAAGCACCTTATTGCATACAAACTCAGGGGAAAAAAAAAAAATCCATATAAATGCTTAAAAGCCATGCACAAGTTTTCTGTGGTCATTGCTGTATGATTACTTCTCTGATAGTTGGCATCGTATGAATATTGATGAATTGTAAATAATTTCAGTATCAGAGAACCATATTTTATTGTGGTTATTAAAAGAAACTTGTGAGTTCTCTCATTCTAACAGTGGAGTATCTCAATTCTCTTCCACTCATTTGCTTCTATTATAATCTCTAAGCCAAGTATTAGTAATGTTCTGCACAGGCAGATACTCTGGCACAGGTTCATTCAAATTCTAGCTCTGGACTTATAAATGAGAAATGAAGCTTAAGAGTCTCTCTGGAGATTTCTAAGAGAATATACAATATGGTTTAACCTGTCAGACCAGTGGATGACACTGCTGTTCCACACTGATAAAGGTGTCAGAGAATGCAATTTCACTCCTAAAAATGATGGTTTAACTGTAAGACCTTCAGCTACTTAAATGTTGTTTCTGAATTAGTTGTTGGAGAGGGCGGTTGTGAAGCCCTGCGTATAGCAGTGCTTGCAAACTCTGTTCTGCAATGATAGTGCCCTCCCATTTGCTTCAGTGGTGATGCTGAAATGAAAGCGCACAGGCTCATTTTCTTGTTGCATGGTACATTATATCCTACTTTATTGAGAGAGAAATTTTGCTGAACAAATGATATTGCCTCTGCATACAAGCCTCCTTTTCTTTCTTCCTTGCTTAGCCCCCACCAAAATAAGAAATCAGTATGTGAGTGTTAGGGCTGCATAACAAATAATTGCTATGTAAAATCAATGGTGAGGTTTTTTTGTTTGTTTTTGTTGTACTTTAACAAGAGCTAGAAATTTCAAGAAATAACTTCAGAAATATGCAAGGTTCAATTTTTCTGAAACATTCATGTTTAATGGCTCTGTGAAAGTTTGGGATAGCAGACAAGCACTTGTGTATTCTTTTCATATGTCCAGATGCCTTAAACTTTCTTAGTCGTTTATAGCTTGGGAATCACTTGACCAGTTCTTTAAACAATTTGTGAAATATTTCAAGCTAGCAAGCTTTTGCGACTAGTTTTGTCAAAAAATAACTCTGGCGAATGCTTTTAAGAAACTGGGAACTTAATTGTAGTTGCCTGTTCTGAACTTGAAAATGATTCCCATTTTTGTCTTGGGAGTTCTGTTTCCTAGCCTAGTACTGTACAGGACAAGCTAATTAAAAGAGTAGAATTTCCCTGATGTGCCCCCAAAGAATCTGGGTGATTGCAGAACACCAAGGTAAGGAAACATTATCTGTCCTTCCTGGGTAATGACTAGACAAGTTTTATTTCCTGTTCCTTCTTTTTGACTGCTCGAAAGTAGTAGTTTTCTGCCCCAGAAGTCAGTATCTATAGTAAAACCGTTCATTTTACCTGAGCTAACTCCACGATTAAAATTTTTGTTGAATTGCTCTTTTCCCCCTCCCGCAAAGAAGCAGCTAAGCCCAGTTTTCTAACAACTGAAACGGTTGGCTTCTAGACGCTAGTTTGAAATACCTCCAGGGATGTTATTTGGCAGTCTTCAAGGCAGCTCCTAAAATACTTAAAGCTTTTGAAAGTCAAATTAAAGGTTTGTTTCATTTAAGTTGCGTAGCTGGATGAGATTAAATAAAGTGCCCTACTTGCACATAGCAATCTATATGAAATGCTTTTTTGATCGTCTTCATGCATACCTAAAATACACCTCCAATTTCTTTTCAGTATCCCAGCTTATTCAGCTTTTTACCATAATGGTTCATTAGCCTCCTAGGCTTTTTCTTCACAGTTGCAGTAAATTTTCCATCTCTGCTGTTTTACATTAAATCACTTCTATTCCCCTAAATGTAGCAAGGGGAGAGAGCAAGCAAGAATCATGGAAAGAGAGGTTACTCAGTGTGGATGCATCATCTCTGTTTCACAGCATACTTCCAATATTGCAAAGGCTTTGCCCCTGGCTGCAACTCCGCTAGATTTATCAAGCATTCTCAATTATTGAAAAAAGATTTAAGTATATGCTACTGGTTTCACTTATTTCTGCTCATTTATTTTGAGATCAGTGGGACTTTGTGTGGATAGAGCCTCAGCATTTAGTTTGCTGGAGCATATTGCAATGTTCAAGTCTAAATCACTTTGGAAAGCCAATAGTCACTCATTCAAATACTTAACTGAAGGTGTGTAACTGAAATGAAAAATAGCTGTTCTGTGGCACAACAATAAAACTTTCTTTCTAGCCCTTTGCTGCTGTGAAGGGCGTTGTTTAGGCTCTGGCTGCAGGTACAGACAGTTTAAATTTCTTTGAACCATGATGGTAAGTAGGTTGAGATTCTTGTGGTCAGCCTCCATCCTAGTAAATTCGCGGGATAAACTGCAGCCCACTGAGCTGAACTATTCTCTTTAGCTTCAAACAGCTCAAGTTCTGCATTTTCTCCGGTGTTCTCATGATCTGATCTCAGTGATCAGGAGTTGTGAAGGGGTCACTGCCAGCACTGCTTCCCGAGGTAGCCAGCAACCCAAAGCACAGCAGCAGAGGCTGCTGTGGTGAAAAATAACTCCATCCTGGCCAGTACAGCAACTTACAGAGGGATTTTAAAGATGTTCAATGGCTTTTTTGTTTGTTTGTTTTGGAAGTGTAATTTAGTCTTTGTATGTACAATTTTAGCATTATGATTTCAGTGTCTGTGAGCTTGGCAATTTTGTCAGAAATATGAGAAGGACTGTTGTAGTCAAGAAATAGTCAAGAAACACAGGGATCCACTGATGTTATCTAGCTAAACAAAGCAAAAATGAGAAAAATGACTTTTTTCAAAAACTGTCTTTAATTTTCATGAGTTTACCCATAACATGGGGTGATAGATTCTTTA
>VXAV01006290.1:65439-84424 GCA_013399715.1 Alectura lathami | reverse complement strand
AGAATCACACAACAAAAAAAAGAAAAAAAATCTTCATAACAACAATGTAAATGTACAAGGATATTGCTGACCTTAATTAACCACCTCCATAAAATCTGTTATTAACTCTGCTCTGGAGAGTTTTAATAGCATTACGCTGAAATGCACTTTAATGAAAAGCACGGCTTATTTCTGCTCGCTGATACTCAATCTTTTTAATACTTTCTTGGCAACTATATTTTTAAACTAACAAGCAGCTCTAGGCTGTAAGACTTGCACTTCTGCAGTCCCCACTAAACTGTACCCCTGAGAGATGCATGACATCACAAATGTCTTGCAGGTTGCAGGATCTGAGATCTTAAATATCGTCTTCAGTGTGGGACACATAAACAAAAACTAGGTACACAGTCATACCAATTACATGGGATGAAGGTAGTAAGGGGCTTTGAAGGGTTATGGAATGTTTCCTGAATTTCAAGATGCTTTCTTGGCAAAACCTTCTATGGCAGCACAAAATAATTCACTTGTTGCATATCATACCATGAGATACTGGCTGCTGAGATCAGGATGAATTTATTTCTTGTAGCTTGAGGGTTTGCCAGAAGGATGTTTTTGCTGCACTGAAGTAGTCTGGTTAATTACTAGTAGCCTACTGCACTTCATTGTTCGTCTCAGACCGCTAAAAATTTGAGTTCAATTTGCAGTCTTCCCCTTGTTACTGCCAGTATATATTTTTCTAAAATGGTTTGTCCTAGAATTACTTAATCATCAGTGTAAGTAAGAGTGCAACAGATTACACTCCACAGTAGTGCTCAACCCATAATTTAGCACTACTCATTAATCTACTAATCATTAATCTACTACTAATTAATCAACCAGCAGATTTGTGTTTTCTGAAAATGTAATCTTGAGTATTTATCTCAAAGTGTAAGAAAACAGTTGTGGTATTGGCTTGTGCAAAGTGGTAATTTGAAGAGCAAATATCTTTGATGTGGGCAAATACTTACTGATACTTTAAAGTTGATCAATATCCTGTTATTTTTTCTGTTTGTATAGTGTTATAAAAACACATGCAAAAAATTTAACTGGTAAGAAGACAATTCTTTTTCTGTTCAGTTTAATCTATATCTCTTGGCTTCCTATTCCTTTGACGGATCAGTTTTCAGAACTGTGAATCATAAAGATGAAGAGATGACAGTTGTATGGGACACAAAATAATGTATCACTGTTTAAATGAAATAATAATTTTTATGGAAACTTCCCCTACAATAGGAAATGGAGATGAATGAGCACAATCTTTTTTTTTTTTTTATTAACAAATTAACTTTCTAGTCTGTCCATATTAGTCAGCTTTTCACAGGAGGCAACAGTTAAATACTTTCTAATCTGTCTTCACGATGTCTCTACAGGACATTTAGGAAAGAATGCTGAAATATGAAATTTAAATCCTTCACTTAGGTTTTCTAGTTGAGAAAAACTAGATATACTTCTATACCCATTCTGCTTTCTTCAAAAATACAAGGAAGTATCCAAATCTGGGATCAGAAAATGTAATACAGAGGGGAGGATTAAAGCTATAGTAGTGGTTCTCAGGTTATCACAGTAATAATTATTTTGAGAGGATGGGATGTAGGGAAAATATTTGAGTTGAAATATGCTGAATTATAATTCAAGGAAAAATAGTGATTAGTGGATGCTACAGTAATTTATAGGTATGCTTTGATGCCTTTAGCTTTTTCTATCAGTCAAAGCCTTAACATACTTTATGTATTTGCAGAGATGCCTTAGAAATCCACAGAAGTATGATTCTAGATTGAGAATAATACCTTTTCTTATCTGATACAGAGCTGCATGTATTTTTAAATCAGTCATAATCTCATCATCTTGCTTTTAATGAGCATTTATTTTTTCTGGGAAGTGTGCTACAAGCACGTAATAAAAAGTTGCCTTTTTCAAAGCTTTCAAGCAGGTTGCAGAATGGGGCCCAGTGGTGTATGAAGCAGAAAAATCTGAATGCTGATATTAGTATGCTGGCAACCTTGCCTAGTAGGAGGGGAAGTTCTTGGTGNNTTTTGTGTGTTTTTTTTTTTTTTTTTTTTTTTTTTTTTCCTGGGGATAGTATGGCTGTGCGATTTGAAAGCGGTCAAAGGAGGTGGATTTCCAATTCTTTAAATCTATCTTCTGTATCCAGGCAGGCAGTAAGGAGTAAGAGCATGGTCTTTTGTAAATGCTTTCTTGTGAGAATGTAACCAGCAGGAGACAGGAGCTGACATTAGCGGTTGGTGGAGCAGAGGTCACTTCTTTGTAATGATCAGAAACGAAGCACGGGGTGAGGGTCAGCCAAAAATAATTCCTTTTCACTGTTATTTGGAGTCACAGCAGATGCAGAAAATTCTTATGCTTTAAGAAAGGTAGTTCTGTAGAAAATTTGATGCTTTCCAAGGAATTGATGTAAAAGATATAATAAATACAGCATCAAGTGCTGCATTGAAGATTTCCACGGAGTCCTTTCGGAAGAAGGAAGGAACTGATACATTTTAATAATATGCTAATATATGAATAATATATAATTAATGTTTGTTGATACTTTTGTACTGCTGTGGAGCAATGATATCCATGCTCAGGGTTTTCACTACCTTGAATTGTAGGTATGCTGTTAATTGATTTAAACTTAGATCTCCAGTGTGCACCTCAGTTTCTGTCTAAATGCTCCACAGTATTACACAAAGCTACACTGCTCGATTTGGTGAATGAGGAGTGTGCGGAGCTCAGCAGATCCCATTCTCTCAGGATGGTGACAGCAATGGTATGGGTGATTTTTCCTGAGGCAGGACTCAGTGAAAGACCTACATGGTCGTCTTGTAGCTGAATCAGTTTTTCTGCAGCATTTCTTGTGGGACTGGGAGGGTGGAAGTACTCACACAGTAGAACAGGGAGGTTAGTTCCTTCCAGAGCTCGGTCTGAGGGACTTGGGAGGAGGAGGGAGGAAAGTGACATGAGCTGTGAGGGCACAACAAAAGTGGCTGCAAGCAAGAAGCCTTTTTTAATTCTGCAGGACTTGTTAAAATGGTAGGAGTCTGAGGGTGAGAAACTGTGAGCAAGAGAAACAGGAGGATGCTCCCAGCCACCAGCACTCAGCACCTAAGGACAAGTTAGGTCTAAGTTGCAAGGAAAATTGAAGCCAGTAGGGATATTCAGAATGGAGTCCAGTTCTCAGCATTTCTGAGATCAGCTTAAGAACAGGCTGGCTGTGTTTGGATGGCGTGTGGGCTTGCAGCAGCTACCACGTGGCTCCCTTGCAGGATCATTCAGCCCGTACATGGCGTGAAGCCTGCGGCCACGCGAGTCTGTGGGGCCTGGTTGTGGTCGATGGGTCAGTGGGGCATGGCCCTGGACTTACCAGGTGACTTCCCTTGGGTTTGGAGGAGGCTTACCTCCCAGTGGTGTGTGGTGGCAGATTTCTGAAACAGGACATCACACCCAATATGCGTTTAAAAATAGATTCTAGCATTTTGACACTGTGTTGCTTTTTTTTTTTTTTTGTGCGGTTTGCATCCTGTCACTTAAAGGGCTACAATGAAGACATTTGCAAGGCAATAAACCCTCAAGTTTATTTTAGTTTCACAAAGTGTGTTCTTGAAAGGACTTATTTGCATAGTGCATTTTTGGTTGTTTTAAGATAAAACAACAATTAAACAGGAAATATAATTATCCTAGAAGAACAGACCAAGAGGCTTTTTAGTTGGAAGCATAGCTATTGGCAGGACATCTGTGCTGGGTTACAACATCAAATTACTTGAGCCTGTGAGAGTTAAAGGACCTTCTCATCTCAAAGATAGATTTGCAATGTAAATGTATGAGATGCATATGAAAGGCAATAGATCTAAACAAGCAAGCGCAGCCTTTGCTTGCTGTCATGTGTTCTTTCATGCAGGTATAAGAAGTTTTCTAAAAAATGTGCTAGAAGTGCTATGGGATCATGAGAGAAAAGTCTATCAAAGGGGGCAATCTTACAAAACAGAGGAGAAAAATAGCTGCCTCTTGTTCTCAGCATATCAGGAAAATTGAACCATAATTTTAAATGGTCAAGAAACCTTTCCTGTCTGGTGTGATTCAGTGTCACTGTGCCTTGCAGTAGCTGATATTTAGTCATCTCTTAGCCCGCATGGTGCATGGAAGCAATGAGTAATAACAATAAAAATGGAATAAGACTTTCCCCTTGATTTTCAGGAGGTAGCAAAATTCCAAGGATTCAGTGACACCACAGATCAAAATTCAGCATTTCAATGGTGAAGAAGTATGGTGACTGTAGGCTTTTGGATCCTGAAAGCATTGTAGCAATACTTATGTGTAAATTGCAAAATATACTGGGAGCTGTTGAGTTTAAATTGATAAAAATGAAGGCAACAGTACCTAAAGTTCATAACTAGATTGTGATAGAGTGAACAGCTAAGCATAAGGACTCAGTAAATTGGACTATTTCTGGAGCATATGTACTTGCTAAGCTTTCAAAGGCAGATTTTTTTAAATGTTCTTCGAAAAAGCTCCACGAACCTATAAATAAGTAAGATATCTTAATTATCCCATCTCCTAGTTTTGCATGAGCATGATTTTTTTCATCATAAATTTGGAGAGGGTGTTGCTTGCACAGTGTGGCATTCATGGCGAAGTAGAGATTGAATTTTGAAAGTCTTCCTGGTTTTCAGTGCTTTGTCTCATGATGCCTCTCATCATGGCTTTCATTGTCTGGTAGACTTCAGGCTATGACCTGGTTTGGAAGCTCAGCCTGTGCAAACACGGCAGGTCTGAAAGTTTGGGAAGACAGAATATTCAAGACTAGCAAGCTAATAAATGGACTTGGTACTAAGTCCATCATCTCTCCTTTTGTGACCATTGATATTTGTTTTTTGCACACAGTATTATAGGGATTGATGTATTTGGGGGGTGGTGGTGTTTTTAAAGTGGCAGGTTAATGCTTGCTTATAGGTTAAGGAAGACTGGAAAAGTGAACAGACTTTCTGTGATACAAAAATTGTTTCTCCATGTTACTCATTAATTTCTCCATTTAGGGGGACTTCTTTTACTGATATCAATGCCATAATTTCATTTTTTATCATCTTCCAATGTCTTTATAAAAGCCTGATTGGAAAGTAGAAGCTCAAAAAGAAAAATAATTCTGCCAAATATTTTGATTCATTTGAATAACATTAATAATGTGTCTGAAAGTTATCATTTGCCTTGGAAAGGAAAGAGTCCACCATTCTGCATTCAGGTGGCATAAAATTGCTTATCAAGGCAGGACAGTGCAGTCCAATTGCTATTTTTGTCCCTTTGAAAACAGAGTGAAATAGTGCACTGAGGAGACAATGCTGTTAATCACAGAAACCACCTGAGCAGCACTAAATAAGCCACGTGAATGCAACTTAAGGATGTTGTCCTGATGTCTGGAAACTTGTCTAGAAATCTTCCACTTTCTCCTCCCATAAATCAATGTGTTATAAAGTAATAAATAATAGCCAAGTGACCTTCAGTTTTGGGAACACAAGCCTCGTTCTACAACTTGAAAACAATTTTGCTGTATTTAATAGTAGTACTTGCCTCAGATCTTCCATTTTGCTGCCTTAAACTTCATAGAAATACTGCCCTTGAGCTACTGGCCAACAGGAGCTGTTCTGATGTGTGCCTTGGCATTGGGGGTGCTGGGCTCGTACTGCCCTAGAGGCAAGGTGGTGGTGGGTGCTGAGACCCCTCATGGCAGGGCCAGCCTCCGGCCCCCCAAGCTACAGGTCATGTGGAGCTGTGGGGTGCTTCCTGTACAGAACCATTGCCAGAGCTCGGTGCTCGAGCAAGAAAGAGAAGCAGTTACGTGGGCAGCAGTTGGGGGGAGTGAAACAAACAAGGCGTTGAAGCTTGGTGCATTTTGCCATCTTTTTATGAACATGGGCACTTTAAAATCTGGTTTATATTTACAGCTGTCTATGCTGTAATTCATCCGTTATGTAAAGCATTATCCGTTATGTCAAGCATATGTGCTTGACAATCTTTGAAATTTTATAAGAAATTCAGTTAATTTGGAAGAAAAAATAGTAATTTGCCTTTACAGAAACCTGTGAATTTTCTTAACTGCTGTAGCTGAGCTGAAACTATGGGATCAAGTCTGAGTTGTTATACAAACTTGGCAGTAAGACTTTCCTGAATTAATTCTTCTTTGAAGTAGATAATAGATATTTTACGAAATCTTCTAGTTATTTCGAAGTTATCCTTCTAACTCGCATGCTTTAAGCTGAACAAAGGAGCTAGATAGTACAGAGGGTGCAACTTTTTTTTTTCCCTGAAGTCCCGAAGAATGGCTTCTGTGTCCAAAGAATGTTTTTCTTAACTTTTGCAAGTCAATGAGCTTGACTAAAGGAGATACTGTTTTTATCCACAAAATCAATGTCATTATTTCATTCAGATTTTTTGACTTGAAACAAATGATAGCGATGACACCTGTAAAGATAATGGGGGCCATGGGAGAATCCATGAATTTCGCTACATCTTACAAGTTGAAGTCTGCAATCCAAAAAGTACTAAGAAGTTGTATCTTGCAATTTATGAGATAATCAGAGTTCATCAAATGTTCCTTTTATGAGTTTTTAAATATAAAAAAAAAAATAATGGCAATATTTTATCTGTTTTGAAAGGTAATGGGGAGGAAAATATACAGACACCTGTATAATAAAATCCTGAACTGTAATGAATATTTGCCATACTAAAGGAAAACTTCCACAATACTAACATAACTTTTTTTCTATATATAGAATTATTTGAGCCTTCTAGATGAAATTTTTTTTTGCTTGGTTTAGTTTATCACGTTCCTGTAGATGTTGCTTCATCTTTTTGAAGTCTGCTTTGCTATCAGAGAACTTTCTTTATAGCCACTAGCTGATGACACCTGATACCACAGTATTTCTGCTCATGTAACCTTTGGACTGTTTTTCAAATTAACAGTTAAATTCTATCTGAAGTTCAGTGTACAAATGATCCCTTGCACTACTTTTTTTTTTTTTTTTTGGGTAATCATGGCATTTCCATATCCTTTGTATTTGTTCATGCTTAACTAAATCCTTATTTGAGATCTGCAAGCATTAAGCTGAAACTGATAATGACTTCGGGTGAGATTTTATTCTACTTTTCAGTTGGAAAGGTAATCAATATTTTCATATTTTTATTGGATGAGAAATAAAACCAGTTACATCATTGGGTATTTCTCATTTTATCACAATAATGAATTCATCACGTGTATCAGACAAGTATGCTATTTCATCCTGCACAATCAATATTAATTTTGAAATGTTTCTTTTCCTGCAATGGCAGGGAGATCAATTCCCATATGGCTGCATCTCATATGTTGATGCATCTCTGTGTTGGAGGGAACTGAGATGCTATCAACACCACCTGAGTAAGATGTCTTCACATTTAAAGGTCTTCCCTTCAAATAACTGAGGCTTTGAAAAAGTTAAAAACTTGCTCCACATAGCATATATAGAGATTTAAATCCATGGAATGTCAGTTAAGAATTCTTAGGAATTCCTTTTATTAGTAATTTTTCCTTTAGGTCAGTTGGCTTTGCACAGCAAGAGTTACTGAATCAGCACTGGTGTGGATGTGGTGCTGGCAGCTGCAAGGTCTACAGCTGCTGCTCTTCCAATGCTACTGTGTGTGGTTTCAGCACCATGACAAACAATAGGATTAACTTACATTGGTTGGATGAGGTTATTTCATTTATCACTTCTTAGAGAGGCAGTATTTTTTCCTTTAATTATTACTATTATTAAGAATGGTTATTAAGAAATATGCAATGCTTTTTGTTTTGAGGGGGGTGACACTGAAAGAAGGCCATTAAAAGATCAAAGTTTCCAAGTCTAGTAGTGAGCTTATAACCATGTCTTGGCATGTTCCTTATGATGTAGATGGAAGTTTTTCTTCAGCTTGTTAAGAATTCACAATTTTACGAGTAATGTAGTGTCTGTGGGTGTTCACTGTTCGTAGTAAAACCAGAAAAAATGTTGTATATTGCAACTTCAGATTTGCAGGTTCTTAGGTTTTCTTCTTTACTTGCTGTCTCCCAGTCTCCTCCAAAATGCACAGAACTAGTACTTGCTGGACCAGCGTTATGCATTTCACCAACTCCTTGTCAAAGATGTTGTTGTTGGGATAGGATCCTCGTCAGAGATTTTACAGCTACCTGAAGTGTAAGCACAGCTAGTGAATTTTTCCACATCTACTGATTGGTTGAAAAACTGGCAATTATCTGCATGCAAGTCTGGTTCAGACTGTTGTCAATGTAAACATTTACTTCTCGCAGTACTATCTGTTCATGGAGGTGAACTATTTCACTTCGCAATGATGTTAGATTGGAATGGGAAATGCTTGTGGGGTTCTGCAGTGTGTTTCTGTTACGAGCATGGCAGAAAAGCCGTACAGGTTAGATATTAAATTTTCGCTTTAGATCTTGTAAGAGTAGGCTTCGCTAGGGATATTGCTGAAGATGCATCATGTTGCCAGTGGATTACATTCAAAGCATGTTGATAATAAGTGGGGGTGGGGGGGAACATTGAAAGTCCAAACTCTGAGCTTCTGATTACCAACTGGAAATAAGGAAAAGCAATGAAGTTTTATCTGTGACTTATCCCTTTGTCAGCAATACACATTAATTTGTTTCCATAGTTTTGCAGATAACTTGCTTGTCCTGCTAAATAATCAACTTTCATGCAGAAACCTGTGTCTGTTTTCTGCTGAGTAAGTCTCTCTGCAGTCATTGAAAATGGTCAGAAAGTTTAAAATGAAATGTTTGTTTTAAAGAAATAACTGGATACTGTGTAAGTAAAATTGAGTAAGTGGATATCGTATGAATAAAGTTTCCTGGTTTATAAAATCTAGTTAGTAAGAAGGGTATGGGTTTTAATTATTTTGCTGAACCTGAGTTTTGAAAAACCTACAGTGCTCAATAGGGTAGTGCTTTTAGTCTGTGAAGGTCAAGGAAAGAGAGAGATCTTGATGTCAAGCGGAAAGCGATGTACTATGCTTTAAACATGCCTGTATACATATGTAGTGTGTGTGCAGCTTCCCTTGACCGCACAGAGTTTGTAACAGTACCTGTCATCTATAAGATAAAACATGTTTTTTCGTTAGTGTAGGCATTTTTAATTTTTAACCTGCACAGCTTTCTGGCAGGAAAGTGGAGATGAGAAAGGAGATGACTCAGTGTTTACAAAACACACAGCTTAGGAGAGGAGAATAGGAAATGCTGAGTTCAGTCTATTGTTTTAGAGACTGACGTCCTCTGAGGAGACCAATGGACTTGTTTTCTTGCTTCTTGTTTTAATTGACATTAGCTGTCAATGCTGTCCTGTGTAACTGTAATTCTCTTGGTACAGTTTTTTTTTTTTCTCCTGACACATACAATGCAGAGGTTTTACTTTTTGGGGAAAAAAAAAAAGCTTTATTTTTATTTTAATGGTGCTGACATTTAGGGAAGCTGTAACAATCCATACAATTTTTTTTTTCTGTCTCTGGTAAGACTGTTTCAAAGTTGATCCTTAACTTCAGACTTCAGTGCTTAAAGGGATTATCAGTCCAAAAACACTGTATAATTGGGAAAAAAAAGAAATTGGAAGGCTGCAGTATGCAGAAATCCCAGTGATTATAAGATTTTGTTTACATGGCTAGAGTACTCAAAAAACAAAACAACAACAACAAAAAAAAAACTCCAAAACCTATAGCGTTCTTAATTTTTATTATTAATGCAGTGCTGCATACGGAATTATAAATTAACAGACCTTCTTCAAGACAATGTAAAATTTATTTTTTACAGTAGCATATTCTTTGGTATATTAATATTTGTTTTTAACTACTGTTATGAGTTTTCTCTGTAGAAGTTTAGTGAAATAAAAACCACAGACTTCCACACACCCTCTGAAGGGACAGTTCAGAAACTGTACAAATATGTATAAACCTTTTTCAAAACCTGCAAATGTGGATCATACTGTGGTCTCCTTGGCAACTTGTCAAAACATCCTCTATGAACAAACTGTTAGTGTAATATTTGTCCATCAGTATCCTAAGCTTCAAAAACATCAGTAATTCCAAAAGTTCTGAATTTGTCAAGCTCTGAATAATTTTGATGTCAAGAAAAGTGCAATTTATTCACAAGCCACAAAACTGCTTCTTTCTTTCTTTTAAAAAATGACCATATAAAAATAAATTATGATTTTCTCCATCACAAGAGCAGAGTGTATTCTTTGATATAGGAGGTTGAGGAGGAAAAGAAAGTTACTATAAATACTTTTTTTTTTTTGTATTTTATTGCACATTTATGCTACTGATCTTTCAATTAGAATAAAGTCCGGCAATCAAGTATGTATTAGACCTTTTTAAAAAAAATCTTTTTTTTAATAAGTTGAAAAACGGCTAGTATTTCAGTTTTCTAGAATAATCATTCTTAATCATTTCCTTAGCAAAACAATTTATTAAGCAATGAAGGATAACGAACCATAAAGTTTAATTTGCCTTTTTTAATTGAGTTGTTAATTAGTACCCCTCCACAGTTGGTAACTCCCAACTTGCTTTGTGTTGCTTCTGTCTCCAAGACACTTCAAGGAACCTAATCTGTCTTCGTTACTTCAGAAAGGCACTTTCATGAATCAAATCTATAGGTGATTATGTCCTAACTGTTCTGGGGCTTCTGTGAGTGCATATTAATTATGTGAGTGGTTAATGATCAGGCAAGAAATATGTGAATGCCAGCGACAATTGTTTAACAGAAGCAAAATAAATATCCTGTGTTCTCTGAAATGTTAACTCCTGCCATCTTGCTGAGGATAGGAAGTTAAGGTCACATAATCCTGTAACAGCTTTGGCAAGGGCTTTGGTTGACATTTTTGAGGTATGAGCACTGTTGAGATCTTGTTATCCATAACAATGAATATCAAAGCATCTCTTTCATCCAGCTGCAAACTGTTCATAAACTTTTATTTTACTGAAAGTTTAAGTTGTAATAAATTGAACTGTTAATTACAAATTTAAGAGCTTTCAATTCCTGCTGTCATGAGTGTCAGAGTTAAACTCGTAGAATGGCTTGGGTTGGAAGGGACCTCAGAGATCACCTAGTTCCAGCCCCCTGCCATGGACAGGGCTGCCAGCCACCAGCTCACTAGATCCAACTGCCCAGGAACCCATCCAGCCTGGCCTTGGACACAGCCAGGGATGGGGCAGCCACAGCTTCTCTGGGCAGCCTGTGCCAGCGCCTCACCGCTCTCTCAGTGAAGAATTTCTTCCTGACGTCCAACCTAAACCTCCCCTCTTTCAGTTTTAGCCCATTCCCCCTTGTCCTACCATTATCCACCCATTAAAAAGGTCAGTCCCCCTCCTGCCTGTAAGCTCCTTCCAAGTACTGGAAGGCAGCAATGAGGTCTCCCTGGAGCCTTCTCTTTTCCAAGCTGAACAGTCCCAACTCTCTCAGCCTTTCCTCATAGGAGAGGTGCTCCAGCCCTCTGATCATTTTGGTGGCCCTCTGTTCTGATCCGATGCTGTAAATATTACAGTTTGTATTTTTACTTCTAGCACTTGTAAAGGCTCCAAAACCATTCATCATGACTAAAGGAATGTACTAAATTTGGTGTGACACAAAGTTGCCAATATAACTGGGGAAAACATCCACCTGGAAATTATTTCATAATCCGTCCACTGCTCAGGCAGTTATGTACTTTTCCATCTTAATTAATAGGCAGCACATTGTAAAATGGTTAGAGGAAATATTTATTTTTTCATAATCAAAGCATAAAAATAATTCATGTCCCACACTACTGCATGGTAAACTGGCAATCTTTTCAGAAGAAAACACTGAAAGAGTCTGAAAACTAATAATTTACCTTTTCTCTCCCTTCCTCTCTCAAATGATTTTTTTTTCCAGACAATTCTCAAGGCACAAGAGAGTAGCATGTCTCCCAGCAAGAGACATAAGAGTTATCAGATCTGAACAAATGCTGCCGGACTTTACTTTTACTCACTGCAATAACTCCCAGGTTTTTGGATTGTGCAAGCTACTCTGTTTGAGTAGAGATGCCAGCACAAGGGTTAAATACAGCTGTGTTGCCTGTAAAACGTGACATACAGTGGGGAATTGATTGTAATATTCTCCTTGGTTCCTGGGATACAGGCATAAGCCCTCAAGAGCTCATCCTCTAAGTAATAAATCTGGATTTTCAGTCACTGTATGCATGTTTCTTTAAGCAGCATGGGTGCTTTGCCTTTCGACTCGTGTCATAGGTCCATTTCCTAGAGAAATGGATGCTGTAACAGAGGGCAGATGACGCTATGCTAATTTACTCATCGAAAACAATGCAGGTAGATTTAATAAAGTATTCAGCACCAGTCTGCTGCATCTGAAATCTTTTTTACCCAAAGCCAGTTCTCAGTGGGAAGGACATGGGATTGGTGAGGTTGTAGGAAGGAATTATTTCAGTTCCTGAGCCTCTAAAGACCTTTTGCCCCCATCCAAACTTACACTATAGGCAGCAGCAATGACTAATTTACAACATCAGGTTATGGTGCCTAAGGGAACATATGCCAAGCTCGAGTTGATAAGACAGTCTGTTGAATTATGAGAGGCAAGATTGATTTATATGCAGGATCTCAGATTTTTAGATTGAACTGTGCCTTCCTATCACTTAGATACCCGTCAGCTTAGATGGGCCTAGTGAAGAGAATGCAGGGGTTTAAATTTAAAACTATAAAGCCCGTAAGTCTAGAGGAATTCTTGTTTCACACGTACACATAGGTACATACATGTGGAGAAAATGTGTGGACTCTGTGAAAATGTTTGTGGGATTTGTGTCCTCCCAGAGTCCAAACTCTTGCACCCTCCCACCCCAGGAATCTCTGTACAGCTTTAAGTGGCATATATTCTACATGCTGCTATTCCATAGATGAAACCAGCATGATGGTTGTCACAGCTGGCAGGCCTGCACACTGAAAGTGCATGCGGGCTCCTCAGGGTGGTCCTTTGGGTGCTGTAGGCTCCTCACTGACAGCCAAGAGCCATCAGGAGGGCACGGCAGGATAAGTGGCATCTGTAGTGTGTACGGAGTGTGGGTATCACCTATTTTAGTGTGCATCTGTAGCACATTACGGGTTAAGCATACACAGAGTGGGCTGAAGTCAGGTGCCAGGTGCGTGTGAGTCTCCAGCACACAGCCCAGTGCGTACAGAAGCTTTCAGGCTGCTGGTTATTTTCAACATTATCTGTTAGCTGTTTGCCTCAGCATCTTTAGCAACAGAGCTGTAGTCCAGGTGGAAAAGCAATGCAATTCAAATCTGCAAAACTCTGGAAATGCTGGCGTATTCTCTTTGTCATGCTTCATGTTTTTCATACAGATGCCCATACCAACAGCTCTTCTCAATTCTATGGGATAATTTATGTGTGTGTCACAGCTTTGTACAATACTTCCCAAGCCTTTAAAGCTTAGGAGGTTTTAGTGGAACGAGTGTTATCTGGAGGCATTCTAGTAAAGAAGTTTTGGCATCAATGCTAATGAAATACATGTAACAGGATCTACTAGGAAGTTTCCTTAGTATTCATAAATCATTTACAAAAAGCAATTTATAAATGCAAAATGTAATTAAAACACAGATATTATTATGGAATGAATAAAGCATTCACAATATTGGTGCAAAGTAAAGCAAATCTCCTTTTATTTGTTATTTCCACTGTTGTCTCACTCCTTTGTAACAGAATTTGGTGGGGCTTTTTGTTCTAGAAGTTCACTAAAATATCTTGGTTAGCACTTGTACCTGGCATGAAGATGGAGGTAGGCTATGTAGTTCTCCCGCAATAATCTTTTAATAGGAAATAACCCAGTAAGACTATTAAAAGCATAATAAAAACCTCATTCAGTTTCCTGTCAGTTTTCAGAGCTGTAAGTGGCTTCTAATTTGCACAAGATTGGAACAGCATTGAAGAATTACAGTAACTAAGTGAAACACTCATTGGTTTTGCAATTTTCTGATAGCATCCCTTGTAATTTCTTGTAATGCATTTGTAGCTAAGTATAATGACAAATGTCAAGGCTCATTGTGCCAGTTTTACGCACATCAGCGCTAGACTGGGAGGTGTAATGTCAGCTTCTGTCTTGGGAGAAGATAGTGTAACTGCTGGATGCTTTCCTGTTATACTGTAGAGGGAATTATTGTTTTAGGTGGGGGAGGAGTGGAGAAAATCATTGCTTTCTAGATGTGTTTTTTTTTTTTATTATTATTATTTTCAGGTTTTCTATTCTGTAGAAATCCCAACAATAAAAAGTAAGCCTCAGAGGCCAATTAAAAATTTAGTTTGACATTAGCAAATGAGTTCTGGGTATCCATCAGGTATTTACCATTACAAATTACAGAGAAATAGTGGTTATCAGATAAAGCAAGTATTTTGCTTTGGCAATATACATATGTACATGTATGTGTATACATGCACACTTTTAGGTTGGCATTGTGTAGCTTGCTTGAATCACTTGGAATGGGCATGTGCTGTGCTAGACTAAAATAACATCCTCATAGTGACATGGTGTCAGATGCTGATCTGCACTTGAGATAAATACAAATGAGTGATTCATTTAAAGAAAATAAAACCACATACAGGTTAGTAAATGCTTGGAAAAGTGATTACATAAAATAAAGTTTATCTAAAGCAAATAAAATCAAGTCTTGCTGTTCGTCTCTGTTACTCTTCTGCAGCATACTTTGCCTGTTCTGTAAAGCTGAGGAAAGGTTAATGTGATTGTGAACAAAGATTTATGAACATGGATAATTGCTTGAAGCTGATTTTTGGCTGATCTTGCAGTCGTTACTTGGATGGAAGCAACTATATTGATTCTATTATTTAAAAAAAAAACCAAAACTTTTTTTTTGGTAAACCAGTAATAACTTCAGAGTTATGTGTTCTAACTGATTCCATCTGATTTGGTTAGGTAACACTCTTCTGAATGGCAAGCGACTGGAAAAACCTCTGCAAATATTGGCTTGTCAGTGTCAGCTGGATTGTCAGTGTATCAGCTGCAAGTTCATAGGCTTGCAAGTTCATAGACGCTTGTCCTGCTACTGTTGTCTTCTGTTCTGTGCTGGGTCTGTTTAATGCCACACATTTACACAACCAATCTCCATTGTTTTCTCCCTTTTTTTAATACGCCCTGTCAGAGGCCTTACTGAGAGCAATCCTTACATCATTAGTTTTCATCACTTTTGTAGTCTCCCAGTTTTATCCTGGTCATCCCCCTCTTAAATGCTATGTGAAGGCTAGTAGGGTGAGTTTTATAAGAGGAACAGATAATTTGGTTTGGGTTTGGACAGACAGTTGAGTCACCTGCGTGTGAGACGGCTCATATGTGATGCAGTAGTTTGTTGTATCCTGCACGTAGCTCGTATATGATAAGTTTACTGTGAGAAAATGACTTCTACGTGCTAAGTAGAAAGGCAACCAGCATTGTCACTTTCTAAGCTGTGGTCTTGCTATTAAAAATTATAGGGGATTGTGCTATTTTTATATTTGCAATAAGCTAAGTGTTAATCATCACTGTGAAACTGAGAGGGAAACTTCCACCTGGAAAGAAGGAAGGAATTTTTATCTGACCTTTAGAAACATGTCAAATGTCACTTGCCAGTGTTCTTTCTGCTCAGGAAAAAAGCCTTATCTTAGTGATTTTTCTCCAGAGTGTTGATCAAAAAATATAAGCCCATTGCAATGCTGCCTGGTCAGAATTTATTTCTGACCTACTCTCCTCACAGTAATGTTGCCTTGAGAGAGTTTGCACAGTGCAGTGGGTCAGAATGTCTTGTCTCTATTAGATCTATTCATACAGTAAAGAACTTTAATTTTGAATTTTGTGAAGAAAGGGTTTAATTTTTAGCTAGTTATATAAATCTTTTACAGATAAAATCACCATAAGTTTTTCTGTGTGTTATAACAACTAGAAGGATTTTTTTTTTTCTGGTTTATTTCTTCTGGGAAAGCTTTAGTTTGGAATATTCTGACTGTGAACAAAAACATTCTGTAACAATGGCTTAATTTTTATATGCAGACAAAGAATGTAATGTCTAATTTAGACAGGTTGCATGTAATTGCATTTAATATTTTTAGTCTTAAAAACTAATTAAAATTTTGCATTTTTTAACATTGTGCATCACACAAATAGTGTTATACAAATTATGTCTAAAAAGATTGTGATGCATCTGGATTGTTTTTACACTAAAGCTTATTACGGAAAATTAGAAGGAACAAGTTTAGAAGTCATGTTGTGCATTTTTGCAAGGCGTGCTGAAACATGTCATGATTTGAGAAATGTTCATTTTAAGCACGGTTGTTCTCTTTTAACCTCTGAAATGCATTGGCATGGATCTTCATCAGTCAAGGTTCATTTTGCACAATTGTATCTATTTTTTTAATGCAAGGACAAAGCAAAATGTATGTGTTATGTAATTATTAGATGCTTTTGAGAAAACAAATGAAAACAAAGCCATTAATAATGTCATCACGTACAGACCTCACTAGCCAGTACGACTATTAGTTGCTTCTGCTGCTACTTGGTGAAAGAATGCTCTGTTAATCAGATTCCCTGTCAATAAAGCATACGTGTTTCTCGAATGAGACTTGCAATGAGTAGATTTTAAATTAAAAAATACAAAATAAAAGAATTGCTGGTGCTTCATTTCTACCACTCTCAGTGTGCAATTATAGTTCAACTAAAACATCTGATGCTTTAATTAGATAGTACTCCAAGATATTGCAAAGTGTTGTTGCAGGTTAAGAACCTGCCATTGGACTTCAGTTTCAAAACAGCAATGTGATGGTGATAAATGGGGACCTTATAAATGGGGACCAGGATAAATGGGACCTTAAAATACAACGAGGCACATCTGCAGTGTTTGCTTTTGGAAGATCCCATGTAACTGGGCTGCACTGGATAAGGACTGGGGCTCTTGGCTCCGGGGCTGAGCTTGCTGCCTCCCCAGCCCTGCCACACAGCTGAGGTGTGTTGCAGCCCAGCTACCCTGCAGGCTCTCAGAACTGCTTGGTGCACGATCCCAGTGCTCTCCTTCCACGTGCTCCTGCCAGCAGTTTCTCTTGTCACTGCTGCTGGGCACAGCAGCAGCTTCGCTTTAGCTCCCGGTATGTTTCATTAAAGTTAGGAAAGTCACAAACCTTGCACAGTTCTGTTGTCTGCTGTGTTCCCAACGAGTGTCACTAGCTCTGCTGCTGGTGGCTGTGGCCTGAACTGAGGTGATTTTTCATTTCCTGCTGATCTGATTTGCACTTGACTAAGCACGGTGCTTGATTTAAATGTGAAGACCAGGAGGACAGCGGGAGAGGCAGCAAGTGGTGCCAGGGCAGGGGCCGGGGGAGCTGAAATGAGCAGGGAGGAGGCTGGTGATAGATGGCTCCCACCTCCATCCAACAGGGAAGGGGTGGTGCGAGTGGAGGATCAGGGAAACATGCTGAGTGCTGACAAACTGCCTCCTTGGCCAGCTTTCTTAGGTCAAAACTGCAGTGCTTCCAAAAAAGGCTTCAATCCTTTGTTTACGTAGCAGATGGAGTGCTTATTTATTAGCACTGAACCTTGCTTTTATCTAACCTCACTGCAAACAAATGATCCAGAAGGAAATGAAATGGCTTTGTTTCTTCAGTGCTGTTGCCTTGAGTTATACGTTCCTTGCGATTCATTTTTCAGTGTAAGAAAAAGACAAGTGCAAGTTACTGTAAAGCGAAACTGATGCATGTTCCCTTGTATCACAGATTAAATATTTTTTTAATATAATTTGGTACAGTTTTTAAATTTGATAATGTATTCAGCTTTTAGCAATTTTTTCCTGCTTAATGATTCACATGCCATGAAATTTTTTCATTAAGCCACTCCCAGCCTCACCAAGTATAGAGTCTAAAGGACCCCAGACACCTTTTCAGCATAATTAGTTCACTTCATATTGGCTGCTGGCCGTAATTTTACCATGTAGATCATTTAAGTGAACTGCTAGATTGTTTTTTAATCTACTATTTTAGAAAATTAATAAAATATTTAGTTGATGCATGGGACATAATTCCTTAAGATGCTGCTGCTGTTGATTCTGGTCTCACCATATTGTCATGAATTTGTGGGAGTGTGCAGTAACAGCAAGTTGGCATAAATTAAGCCTTTTAGGCTTCTCTAGCAGGCATGTAACAAACTTGGCAGGCTCAGTAGTTTGGGTAATGTCAGTATGGTGTAATAAGTTCTCCTGGTGTGGACATACATCCAGCTCTGAGGGGGAGGAGGCTGCTCAAGCATCTGTCTCCTCCTGTGGAATATGCTGCAAAGCCTTGGCAGTACTAGCACACGTGCTAAAGTCCATCGGCATATTTGGTCTCATTAATTAGAATTAAAAAAAAAAAAAAACTGTAGTGTGTGAGGGTATGTTTGGAGATTCTCTGACCTTCCATTTTATTTCTGACTACAGCTGTTGTTTTTGTACACAAAAATATTGGGCAAAGCATCCAGTTTTACATTTCTTTCCCAGTTTAGGTCAGTCCTGCAATTCAAGTATAGGCTTAATTTTTTGCTTTTTGTTTTTATGAGCTGTGTAGAGACCTATTTTGTAAAATGAATGAAAAACTTTAATCTAGTTGACTGTTGGCCCACTAATGAACTACTGCTGAGAAATATGCATAGCCATTACTTTGTTGTCTACATTATCCTCACTATCAAGTGTTATTTAAATTTTTAATAACTTTTATTAAATTGAGGAGAAAAAAATTCCACCCTGAAGCCTTCAGCCTCCATTAAATCTGATAGAATACACTAATAAAATCATGGGCTGTATTAACCATAAATTATAAGCTAGTATAATATTGTCTAAACTGAGCTAGTAAGTAATTAATAGAGTTTTCCTAGGAAACAGAATCCGAAAGCTGATTTTTAAAGAATTCTCTCGGCTATAACTTTTTTTT
>VXAV01006290.1:49294-65427 GCA_013399715.1 Alectura lathami | reverse complement strand
TCAGAATATACCTAGAGAAATCTGAAGTAGCATCTGCTGTTACTAGTGAAAATAAATGGTGCTCTTACAGGATAGGCTGGTAGATCCTACTGTGCCTTCTTCTATCCCTTTCTTTTTAGATAAATGTGTAAATGGCTATATATGCTTGTGGAAGAGACATCTGAATGCTGGTCTAAAGTCCTCAAAACAAAAGATAGTGTTTCCGTTAGTTGTTTACGGGAAGGTATTCTAGAAATTGTCCAGAAATTGCGTACAGGTGGGCTTTACACGTGGTAGTGGAGGTTGCTGTTGATGGTGCTGTTTATCAGGTTATTTGATTAAAAATAATGGTAAGAACAAAAAAGTCTGGTTTTTAATTGCTTATTAGTCTGCAAGTTTGTAGAAGCAAATTTATTAGCATTCACACTTGCTCAAAACACAAAATGGCATTTTGAAGATACTGGAATATCTTTTTGGCATCAGGCACCTTTATAAATCCTGTGGTCTAACCTTTCAAATTACACAAATCCTATTCGCAGTTTGGAAAGTGCATAAAAACAACAATTGTGCCCTCTGCTGGTTCTCGTTTTTGTGCAGTAATTGCCTGTAGAAGAGGAATGGAAGCATCATGACATAGTACAAGAGATTTAATTAAGCCTACTGAATTTTAATTCCCACCAAGACACTATAGTCATTTGTAGT
Organism: Alectura lathami; assembly: GCA_013399715.1. NCBI lineage: Eukaryota > Metazoa > Chordata > Aves > Galliformes > Megapodiidae > Alectura > Alectura lathami. The sequence goes on along the minus strand of VXAV01006290.1, from coordinate 64,746 downwards.
ACTTGGGTATCTTCACAAACAAAACAAAACAAACCCATCAAAACAAAGCAACGAAAAACAGATATATTGAATGACTTGCAAATTAAAGGCACAAGAAAATCTGTATGTTATTGGGGAGGTCATTAAATGCTTTTAAACAAAATGTTAAAGGTCTAAATTGCTTAGACTAAAATTTTAGTAGGAAAAGTAGGAGCAAATTAGGATCACATAATGCCCAAGCTAATTTTACTTTTTGTGGAAATACAGCTGTATACTTTTATTAGTTGAGCAGTGTGGCAACTGTACCTTTGTAGCATGTTCTAAATCTGTTGTCTTCTTCCTGGATTTCTTTATAGCAGATTTGTTTAATTATTTGAAAAAGTGCATGCTACTGTGCTGATGTTTCTATTCTGCAGATACAATACAATAAAAATGAAGATACATGATGATAATTATGACTCATGAGGAAAAAACATGTCTAAGGTTTAAATAAATCAGGTCAAGCAGAGAACCACAGGGGTTTAAACTGTAGCCTTCTTATTTTTTTTCTTTTTTACTTTTGAAAAGAAAAATGTTAGCTTCCTAATTCTTAACTGTTTTTCTTTAACATGTATTTGCTGCTTGGTGTTTTTGTTTTTAAAGAATGCTTTATTGCTGCTTATAAATGTAGCTGTATTCATGTGCAGGGATTTACAGTTTATCTAATGTCTGAATATATACACCTATACATGCCCACAGGCTTTTTACTCAGTATCCTTGCTAAGATACACATTTTGAGGTAGTCATAACTTTTCTATCCCCTATTTGCCTTTTTAATGTCCATGAGTTCTTTTTAAATTTCAATAATTAAAAAAAAAAAATCAAAACATTGTGTATGGTATAATCATATAGGCAGAGATATTTAGACTGAGAGTAAAGCACTAAACTTTGTTAATTTGAAGAAAACATGACATTTTATATTTACACCCCCTTTTTTTTTTTTTTTTTCTAAAGGCAGCATAAGTTTCATATGACAATGTATGTTTAAACTTCTATGGCCTGTCATTGAGCATACTTGGCTGAGATGAAGAAAGTCCTGGCAGCAATGTGGAAAGCGTTAGTATGAATAGCAAAGAAGTCAGTAGAGCAAATGCACTTGTACTCTAGTCATGCTGCTGTGGATTGCACATTACAAAGGCATAAATTCTCTTAGAGCAATAATGCACTAGTACATTGTTGTAAAATGACTCTATTTTTACAAAATGTTTCAATTTACTTTTTTAAATGCAGAATTGTCTTAGAGCCTGATAAATAAGCACATCTCAAAAATTTCTGTTGTTGAAATAACCGTGTACATAGCTTTTCTTTATCAAAAGCTTCTATATGGCAGTTATGACACATTTAAATAAAATCCTCACAAACTCAGTCAGTGAAATTGGGTAGTACCCATTACTTTATTGTGGAAGTATAGAAAGGAAATATAAATTTAGACAGCATCTGCTGGACAGAAAGCAGTGGAGGTGGCAGCGGTGTTCAGCCTTGCTAAAACCACCCCACATCCACCCTGCTGCTCACCCCACTCCCTCAGTGGGGCAGGGGAGGGAGAAATGGGATGAGAGCATTGGGTGGGATGGTGACATGGAGGTCACTCGCCAGTTACTATGGTGAGCAAAGCAGATGTGGCTTGGTGATAATTATTGCCGAAATAGAATTGGATGGTGACAAACCTCCTCCTCTCGCCTTGGCGCTCTTCTGCTGGTTGTCACTCTTTGTTCCATCGTCAACCCAGCTGGCTTGGGCCAGAAGCTGTGAACTCTGCTTCCCAGAGGCACTGCCTGTGTCACTGAGGGGCCTGGCTGTGCCCTGGGCTGGAACCGGCCGTGTCCGACACGGGGCAGGCCTGGCCTCTCTGCACAGCAGAGGTCCCGTGGCTCTGCTGCCAGCAACAGATATGGGCACGCAGTACAGGGACCTGCAGTAAAAGTAAGTAGTTTTCTTCAATTCTTTATTCTCAGAGATCTGTAATTTTTGTGTGTGAATTTATAAAAGATGTATTTTTTAAAAAGTAATAAAGAAACAGGACTATAATTCAATAAAGTAGGCTGTAGTTTGGAGAAGCCCTGCTGATTTAGTCATGGGTTAGAACCTTAAAGGCTTGACTTTCAGCACCAATCTCTTTCAGTGATTCAGATAGCACTTCTGAACTCTCAGTACTTGTAAAATTGTGCAAGCATCCCCATTTTTTTTTTTTTTTTGAGAATGGTAATCTAACTTATCAAACTCCATTCATAATGACAGTTTGATTCTTGCATGTACTGTTTGCTGCTCTCTTCTATTGCTGAAGGTTCTTATATGAGAAATCCATACCTCTCCCCATTTTGCTGGGAGATTTCTCCACCCCCCTCCAGCTGTCAGTACTGCAGACTCAGCCATGGAGCTGAAAATCCTTTTATTCCTGGATAGCAATAAAAGTTCAACATATCAAATTATCTCCTCATTTATTACTTTGCCACCTCATCAGAAGACTACTGCAGGAAAACTTGTGAGATATGGTATATCCTGCAGATATAACTGAGCCAAGATGTGGCCCAGGGTCTCTTAAAATAAAAAATGTTTTTCTCAGCTGGATTTGTTCTGCTCTCTGTTTTGTCCTGTTGCTCACATTCCCTCCAAATAGTCATTGATTTTCTTTTTTCACCTGAACATTTCAGTCACTCTTTTATTCTGTCTACATTGGTCCAGATCAGGCACCTAAAGGTAGTTTGCCAAATGGATTAAACCTGAAAAAATACACCTAGCTATGGGCAGTGGGAGTGGGACAGCAACAGATTTAGCTTGAACACCTGTATGGCTTGGAAGTGCAGTTGTGTCACTGAGATGGGTGGCGTAGGAAACGCTGCCTCGTAGGTTCTGGCTCACTGATCTTGGTGAGTTACTGCAGCTCCCGTCTCACAGAAATGGGCTACTTCTGTTCAGCTTGTTGGAGATGGGTTGGCTCTGTGACAGCAAAGCTGAGGCTGAAGGCAGACTCTTCAGTTCTGTTTGGGGCATTGGGGAAAAGATGTTACTGAGCTTGTGCTGGAATGCAGCGTTAAGGACACTGCTACCTGCAGTCCTGATTCATCATGCTCAACCTTTGATGAAAGCATCTGCTGTAACAGACTCAAATACACAAAACAACACTGAGATAGAACATGGAATTAGTGAGAGAAAGGTTTACCAAAAAAAGATCTTCCTGACCATCCCGGTCAATGAACTTGGTCTGCATACGCTGTGTGTGTGTGTATGTGTGTGTGTTGGGGGACTGCATGTGTCCACTTCAGTATTAAAGTGGTCTTTTGAAAATTGCTGACATGAATAAACTTCTATCTATGGGTAATATGGGTTTTTAGACGTTGGGAGAAGGGGTTTGGGGTACTTTGTCATCAGATTTTTTTTTCTCTGTAGGGATTATGAAATTATTTGTTGACTGTGAAATAATACTTGAAGCTGGTGAGTCAGGAATTCCAACTGTCAACTAGATTGGAAATGGGGGGAAAAAAAAAAAAGGACTTTTAAACCCAGTGCTTAAAATTAGAGGAAACATCTCTTTACACTTACAGCTATTCTTATGATTTTTTTTTTCTGCCTCAGAATCAGTGAGTCAGGATTTCATAATTTCTCTGTTTACTGTCCTCTTTACCCTATCAAGTTAATGCAAATACATGTTAAAGTAAATGCCTGAATCCATTGATAAAACCATTTGTTATAATAACTTAATTCCATGCTGAGGTAACAGTGATTTATGTAAGGTCATAATTAAAAAAAAAAAAATCCTTTGCCTTACAATTATGCATTTGAATATTTCAGATAAATTATTAGGTAAATTTCCTAGTGAGGGTACTTCCACACCACAGCAAGCAAGGTGTTCAAATGTGAGTTATTGCATATCAGCTGCACTAAGGCCTTTGGGTTCTGTTCCACCGAGTAGGAGGGAGCCTGTTCCAGGAGCCAGGCACTCTTGACCAATTCATGAAATGTGTGTATTATAAAATACCTTTAAGAGTTTTGCAAGTTTGCCCAGAGTTTGGAATAAACTAACACCAGATTTTAAATTTCTAGATCAAATTTCCACAGCAGTAGAATAAAGACAATAAAATGTTACAGACCTCACTATTCCAAAGAAAAAATAGTTTTCTTTCTGTTCCTGAATTTCATGTTCTTTATCAAGCATAGCTGGCTTAAAATTGATGGAAGAGGTTTTTTGTTTGTTTGTTGGTTGTTGAATGTCTATTCAGTGAAAAGGACACTTTAAACTTTAGTGGAAAGGAACCACTTGCAAAATAATGACTAATAAATATAGGAGAGTATTTCACATTCTGTACAGTGTTTTCACATCCAGCTGGCCTATCAATTATAACCTGTACTCTGCAGATGGTGCAATATATCAGAATTAAGTCGGTTAGTTTGTCCCCAATTAACTGCTAATACTCCCAGTGGAGAATGGTACCCTGAGTCAGAGTTTAGTGCCTGTCCTGTAATATCCGTTTACAGTCTTATTTTGTGATTTTAGAGATGCCATGTTTTGTAGGACAGGACTTACTCTGACTTGCTCTTCCAAGTGCTGCCAGCATAGCATCCCTAATTTTTATTGGAAGTTAGATGTGGGATTTGAAACCTCAGGGACTGGAAGAGGAGATGTCATGAAAAATAATTTAAGGATAATGAAGAAGGCACTACAATGTATTTGACTTTATACTATATATTTAGGCACATGTGTGTGCTTGCCATTATAAAATTAGAATGCTTGGTAAAGATGGTACAATGTTCCCAAGAAACAAGCATTACAATGACCACCCACTCCTTCTGTAGATTAGACGCTTAATGAACTTGTTTCCTGAGGCTTACTAGCATTACACTAGTTCCTTTTTTCAATGACTTCCTAGACAAGTTACTTGAGCGTGTATTTTACTTGCTCCATCTATCCTCTTTTACTTGGCATTACATGCCAGTTCAGGGTAGCCACTAATAGGTAGGTTGATATCCAATTTTATTTCATGTCTGTTTGTTCTTAGGCCCTAGTCTTCGTCCAGTTAAGGGCTGGTTAATTTTCTGACACCTTTCTTCTCGTGCTTCTAAATGTCAGGCTGATGGCGGGTTTGGTCACTTGATCTAATGGACTTGCTGTCTCCTTCTGTTAAGTCTTTAAGGTGACACTTCATGGAGAGAAAACCCTTTGACAGAATTTGTTTTCTGAAGTGACTCTAGAGAGTCCAAGCAATTACACAAGCTTCTGAATATCTTTATTTAGAGGTTTAAAGGGCATGTTTTTCCAGTACCACTTAAATTGCCCAAGTGGATTTGTTGCCACACTATGGGAAATCTCCATTAGAGTATATCGTTGCTTCACCAGGTCTTAGTTATGCAGAGATGTATAAAAACATTATCAGTTTCACAGTGCCTTTTAATTCCTGTCAAACTGAGTTATTTTTTTCACTGCCTTGATGGGTTACTTTTTCTGAAACATACTGTGGTCATGAAAATAGATGCATTTGTTGTATTTGCATCAAAGTGAAACATTATCCTCATTTTTAGTTTGTCTATTCAATAATTTTAAAATATAAACAAATGATTACACATTGTATAACTTTCATGAATCCTAGAAGACCTGCAGAGGGTGAGAATTTTTAGTTGCCTCATATTGGTTAATTCACTTTACAGATGAACTGTTCTCATGTAGAAAGCTCCTCTGCTGGAGCCCGGAGAAACAAAGCTGCTGGGCACACTGGTGGGGGGTGCTGCTGTGCCCTGAGCATGGCTGGCTGGCAGTGTGGTGTGGAGTGGAGCCAGGCTGAGCAAGTGAGAAATGAGACTGGAATATGTGGCTTTCCTGGAAGAGAAGTGAAGCCAAATGGGAAGGATGATTCTATGATACACAAAATAATCTGGGATCTCTGATATTATATATATATTTGGTAGTAGTTGGTAAGTAAGCACTGACAGGAGGACAAAAATTGTGCATTGACTCTGTATTTTACTGGTACATGTGCTTTCTGCTAAAATACCATTTATTAATCCTTTGCAAATAATTAGCACATTTTTGGTAACTTAGTTGCTTTAACATCTCATTGACACTCACCAGAATTTACCAGTTGTAAATTATGTGACTTTGTAGACACTTTTCCCATTATTAATGCTGTAGAAATAAAGGAAGATTTGTACAATTGTAGTTGATTGAATTTTGGGAATACATAAGTTAGAGTTTGAAAAAAAAAATAGTGAATTGTTGATATTTTAGTGCAAAAAGGTAATAAACATAAAATAGAGATTTATTCAGGAAATGATGCTGTAAATGATATACTGAATCTTCAGCATAAAATTGAGGTTAAATACTTGGTTAAATACTTGAAATGTAGATATTCAGTTCTAAGATAATATATATAGGAAATATAAATTTTTGTTTGTGTTAAATATTACCTTTATTTCTGAATACTTTTAAATAATAGTGAATAAATACAAGTATATAAAATTGCTGTGAAATAGTTATTGAACATTTTATATAATTCTGTAAAAACTGAAAAATGAAAGGACTAGAGCAAGGAAACCATTATATTCAAAAGGAGATATGAGTGGAAAATGTATTATAATTGGAGACAACGATCTGTGTAACATTTACTTGTTTGAAAAGCATTGTCCCAAAATCGAGAGGAGACAAAAGCTTTTGCACACACTTGTCCTTATGAGAGTTCCATAAGGAGAAATGGATTTATTTTCCTTGTTAGAAAAGTTCATCTTTTAATATTCATTTCTTACAAGGCTAGTGCAGTGAATCATTCCCTGTTCACATGTAGATACCTTTACCATGCACATATTGTCTAGAAATATGTCTAACACCATTAACTTGAATTGGTAGTGGGCCATCATCCATCTTCTGATAAACTGCATAAAGCGAGAGCATAGACTGTGATAATAGGGCACAGAACCATGTCAAGTCAAATAGCTGTTTGTATCTGACTAATGACTAGGGTGGAGATAGATGCTGTATTTCTTTTTCCAGAGGAACCTGTGATAAGATTAGAAATGTCCTTCACAGTCACTGCTTTGTCCTTTAGCTACTCACCATCCCTAGCCAGTTCTAGTAATTAAGGTGGGACCATTAAGCATGGTTTTATCCATAAGGCCAAAGCTGGGGGTATGCTGCCTGGTGATGGAATCAATAAGAAAGATCTTTCAGTGCTTCTTTTCAGCACAGTTGAGATGCCATTGGAGCTGAAATCCAGGGCAGTACCTGTATAATACTCTGTAATCTAAATAATTTCTATTAATACTTGCACAAGCTTAAACATTTTCAGAGATCCTGGGACACACTGAGCTCCGTGAGGGAAGCCCGGTGCTGTATGGGCTCCTGTCCTCTCAGGACAGGAGAGTTCCACCCAGGGCCTGCTCCTGTGGGGGCTCTGCATGGGCTGCGGCCTCCTTCAGGCCATACCCCCCTGCTGCACCGTGGGCTCCTCTATGGCTGCACGTGGAGATCTGCTTTGTGTGGAGCCCGTGGGCTGCAGGGGACAGCCTGCAGGGAGCTTCTGCTCTGTGCCTGGAGCACCTCCTGCCCCCCCACCACCTTGGTGTCTGCAGAGTTCTCTCTCTTTCTCTCTCTGTTTTTTTTTTCTCACGTCTCTTGCTCACAGCTGCTGCTTAATGGCTTTCACACTTTCTCAAACACTTCTCAAAGAGATGCTGCCACCATTGGTCTGTTTTGGAGCTGGAGCTGGCTTTGCCCAACTTTGGGGCTTCTCTTCTCACAGAAGCTCCCCTGCAGCCCTTCCAGCTCAACTACCAAAACCTTGCCAGGTAAACCCATTTTGCTGACTTTAGCATGCTAATAATGATTCTTGTTGGATTTAAGGGACATGTAATTCGTATGATTACCTTTTTTTGGGGACTCTTGAAGGCATGATCAGGTTGATCCTTCTGGTACAAGAGGAGTACTGACTGGAGGCTGGAGTCAGTGATGTACCAGCAGGTAATGGGTGAGCGCTGCTGTCGGCCGCTGCCTGAGGGGGATTAGAGAGAAGAACAGGAGCTGGGGTATTCTCAAAGATGCATAGCAAAAGGACAAGAGATAGTGTCTGCAAGTGTCCTCAGGGAAAATGCTCATCATAAGAAGGAAAACGAATCTTCACAATGAGATGGGTTTGGTACTGGAACAGGTTTCTCAGGAAACCTCTGGGCTGTCTTTGGAGGTACTGAAGACATGACTAGACTAAACCAGCAGAACCACTGTCTCATTTTGAAGGTAACTCTGATTTGAGCAAGAGGGAAGGCAAGCAGACCTGACGGATGCATCCTTCTGGCCTGAACTATTCTGCAGTTGCATTTGTCTTTGTAGAGTTTACAAATATATGTACAGATATCTGCATTTATTTTAATAGGGGGTATGTAAGTGCCTGGCCCATGTTCACTACCTGAAAGGTATAGAAAAGGCAATAAAGAAAAAAAGTGATGTAAGTAACATGTGAGTTTTATATTTAATAATGCATATCGTAGTTACTTCCATCACATGTGATAGAAAGTACTAAACTGACTCTTTCACTGGCAGCTGGATTATTTACTTTGCAATTCACAATGCAATTGCATTTAATGATTGTACAGAATCAGTGTTTGAGTAGATGAGGCTTTTTTAATAAGTGGAATTAATAACCTGAAATAAGTTTTTATAAGTACTGTCATATTGAAAATGTAGCCCTCAAATATTTGATTTTGGAAGGAAAAAAGTGACGGACATTTTCTTCAGGAACATTCACGAAGAATAAATGTGGTTGCTGTTGAATTTCAAGCAAAAAAATAACGTGGGCAGCAGTTGCTTCATTCTGTTTTCCATATTGCTCTAACTTTGGGGAGAAAACGTCTCCAGGGGGTAAAATATCTTTCAGCAAGCCCATGCCTATCTATTTACTATTTTGAGATTGTCAGAAAAACATATTTGCAATTATAATTTCCATGATGTAGATATTTATGCACTGTCCTTAGTTATAGTTCACTCTATATCTGCTCTCTTAAGTCACTAAACTGAAGTATTTTTCAGCAGTCTGACTGAGACGTGAGGTGTCTGTTTGAATTGATCAGTGGTAAATGGAACAGAAAATATTTTTTAATATTAGTCTGTAATTTGATTACCAACATAATGCTAAGCATTTTTATACAGACTTAGTTTTAAGAAGGGCATGAAGAAGATGTAGTGGCTTGAATTTGTCAGCCTGCTAATACAAGAGATATCTAGAATGGGTGATAGCCCAGGCAGTGTTGGTAACAGTTTGCATTCTTCTACCAAAAGAACCCGATTACTCACAAGTTCTCCATTCTCTTGTCCTTTGAAACACTGGTGTTGATTTTATTTTCTTTTTGCATGATAACATGCTCCTGCTTTGCAGCATCAGGGAGCTAGATTAAGGAGCTAGATTAGATTAGCTTAGAATAAGGGTTCTCTCTGTAAGGGTTGCTCAAATGGTGCTATGCCCACTGTTTTCATGCCTCATATTGGCAATCACCTGCTGAAACCATCAAACACTCTCTAAATTCGAAATAGAAAAGCATTGTCTGTTGTTGGCAGTGAATGGGGGCATTATGGTAGTAGTGGAATAAGAAGTAGGATACGTGCATGAGTTACACAAAGGATGTAGAACAAAATGAGATTTAGTGAGGCAAAACCAAGACTGAGGTAGCTGCTTAAAGTGAAAATCCTGGGGAGTCACTGGGAAACAGCATGTAGTATGAGTAATGTCAGCACCATTACTTTCACTTTTCTGACATGTCAGTGTGTTGTTTGCAGCATTTTTCACAATAATAGAATTTATTCAAGTAATTTGCTCGTAATACGTGTAGTATAAATAGTTTATGTTGTGCTTATAAATCATATTAACAATATTTGATTTGTGCTTTTTTTAACAAATTGGAAACATTGATTTTCTCTAGTTCAGATTTTACATTTAAACTAGTGTTTTCAGAACACATTTTAGGTTTTGCACTTGGAAATAAGTTGATTTTCCATAAAAATTGTTCTTTCATAACAAGGTATACAAATGCCTTACTATGTTTTTAACCATTGTTTGTCTCCCTTTTGAAAGAAGATAACGTCTTGAAAATACAAGTTTTAGTTATAATCAGTTCACTTCAAAAAGAGCATTTGTGGTTTTCTTCCCTTTATGCAGATTACAAACCTACTAGTCTTGACCCCAGGTGATATTCAGTTTGGGTTGTTACTGTTTTAATTCTCATTTTTTCCTTCTACTTTGTGCCAGCTGTTGTGTACAAAACTGTAACTGTCAGTCTCTAGAGATGAGCATCAAAGATTTCCACACAACTGCTGGTTCTAAAAGAACTTATGGTGCTTACACAACCTTTAGTTTCAGTCTTTGAAGCTTCCATTCTTAATTTATCCATTAACAAAATTTACATTCGTGTGTTCATTAGTTCCTGCTTAATTTTTCAAGATGCCTTGAGAGTCAGTTTGTTGATATGTCAGTGATACCATGTATCTTTTCTCCTTATCTTCTGGACTCAGCCCCTAGATTTATGTTCTGTTCTTCCTAGCCTTTGATGAAGTTTTAATCTGAGTTTTGATTAATTTTGTCTTTGCTCCTCCATGTATTTCAAGGATTGGTGGCCATAGTGGGAACCTGTAGATAAGTAGGTCCTTGATTTTATTTCATCTCATCTCATTTTGCTTGAGAGATTGAGGCAGTGTGGAGGAAAAAAAAATCCAGAGACTTTTGAAATCTGTATGAGAAGACAGCCATTTTCAAATGCTCAAATCTTCTTCAGTTGGCATGAAATTGTCCACAGGATGAAAGACAGAACCAAGAGGAGAAGAATCTGTCTCAGACTTTTTTCTCCCTTTCTTCCTTACCCTTTCTCCACCCTCTTTCCCACCTTACCTTCTCAGGCAATGATTTGGTTCTGTCTTAGATTTCAGGTATGCGCCTATTTGCTTTTATGCTTCTAGAGGAAAGTTCTAAAATTGTCCATGATGATAACGAAGAACTCAAATACTAATTTGCCAGTTACATCCCATTTCTTAGGTGTCCTGAACTTCCTTGCATTTTGTTAACATAAGGACACATTATCTTCATTGCTGGCCTTTTCAACTGATAATACCTGGCTGCAAAGATGTAGAAATCTCTTCCAAGAGTTGTGGGCAGTTGTTGTCCATTGTTCTTAATATGTGTGTATATGGAAGTAGATTTACTCTGTTCTTCATATAACTGCATACTGGACAGGAGCAAGTAAAGTCTGAGCAGTAAAAGACTGTTTAGGAAAACAGCTTCATAATGATTACTTCCAACATTTCACAAAGCAAAATATGAAGGTAACTAGTACATACCTACAAGGATACCTGTATACAATGCAGCTGAATGATTTGCATTGAGTCCTGCCATTAATTCAAATTTATTGTAATATTACAAAGATTGAAGACCTTTAGTTCAACATGCTACAAAAGTGATAAATCTGAGTTAGATCTGCTTCTTGGTCTCTTGGGATTAGACCTTTCAAAGAGATCCATTAACGTGCTTTAAATCTATTGATTCATAGTAGAAAGGCAAAATTTAAACTCAGAAGTCACTGAGTGAACTTTCCATTAAGTTAGGGAGGCTGTGGTCACAGCTCATTTGATCTTTATGGAGTAGAAAATGCGATGTAGGCCACACTGGCATTCTATTAGAGGAAATCATGCATTTAACCATGTAGCAAAATACTGTAGACCAATTATATGAACATATACCTATTTTACACATGGCTAATCTTCAGAGCATAAAGTATTAACAATGTGCCTACTATCTTGTTTTAAGGACTATTTATTTTTAAGCCAAAAATATGGGATAATGTTTAGAAGAAAAAAATTGATTAAAATGTCAATTTTCTAACTGGAAGTCAACCTCCTCTAGAGGATGGGTGGACATTCTTCAGTTGACATCATCACAGACTACCTGTAATCCTGTTCTATTTAAAGTGCCTTTAAAAAGGGTAGGAACATTTTCAGCATCAAAAGTCACTTCTTAGAATTTCTATATTTTAAAAGTAACTTTGAACATATTGGAGTACATAAAAATGTTCTGAATTGTAACTCAACTTTCTTCTACGGTAGGATGAACATGAGGCTATCTAAAAATCTTTACATTTCACATATTTTTTTAAAAAATGAAATGGGTAAGGTGAACTCTTTGCTCTTAGCATTAGATGTTTAGAGTTTAGTCTAGCAGTTCAATAGGCTGGAGTTGACTGGCTTAATGTTACAATGCCCTTTGAGCTGTTTTGATTTGTCTGTATAAATGTATTCACATGTACCAGTACATAGACATTTTTAAAAATACCTTTATACAATTTGGTCATAACAGACACTTTGTCACTGTCAGGAAATCAAGTAGTGTTGAAAGTTGATATAAAAGTTGTCAGGAAGTTCTAAACTTTTATGTTAAATCATTGTGGATGTCATTTGAGGGTGTCTGTGACTATATTCCTGATTTATTTTTCCATTCCCATTCAGATATCCCTACATCAGCTGTCTAGGCTCTGGCCGTATTGATTGGCAGGATTTTTTTTCCAAATCTCCTGGCCTTCATGGTAAAAATGCTACTGGGAGGGAAGAAAATCTTTACCATCTAATTCATGATGACATGAACTCTTTTCACCAATAGTTTTGACTTATTCCCTTGCCAGAAATAAATTATGAGCTTGGAAGTTGCAACCTCCATCATTATGAGCTTATTGTGTATATTGGCACTGCAAAATTGGAATGGACATATGAAGATTAATGTGTTGTATGCCAGCATGTCCTTTCCTATACAAAACATTTAGTGAATATTGAGGTGATTTGTACAAGAATTTTGCAGAGAATGCCAAAGCTAAGTCAAAGCAAATTAAATGTCCCCATCTGGCTTTGCTTTCTTGCAAATGGATACAGCTATACAGTCTAATTCACATTACTCCATTACAACTCTTATTTATGGTGCAGTTTTTCTGAAGTGCTGCTATGTGCCCCATAAGGCATGATTTTTCCAGTAAGATTTCTGGATCTGGGGGATGTTGTCTGCACTGAGGAGTTAAGAGATCTCAACATGGTAGGTAGCCAGCATATGCTTAAAATTTGACATTACTTTGTCAATACTGCGCTGGATTTGAGTGGCAGGAATATATAGTTTTGAAAAGCCTTAATGCACTTGTTATTATAGTTCTATTGCAAGATCACAATTGACAATGTGTAAAACAAATTTCCTAACCATATCTGAATTGAAAATGCTAGGGTTGGTCTTTCATTCAATTCTTTTCATAGAATTAACTAAACAGATTTAAGTTCTATTTGTGAATGATTGGTCTCCAATTATTTTCATAGAATCATATAATCATATTTTAAATGTCTATGGTTTCGTTAGGGGGATTTTTTTCAAAGAAGTAGTTAAACATGTACTATAAATATTGCTGAAATAAAAAGAAAGGAAAAAAAGATGACTTGTAGCCCAGTTCTCTGCTGTGGAACTTGGGAAGCAAAACTGAAATCACTGCATTTGGCAATAAAGGCCCATGGTTAAACAGAGTAGCATCTGTCCCAGGAGCTCTTCTGACCTACATACCTACCCTACAGGCTGAAATGATGAATGGCAGCATCAAGTACCTGTGAAGTGAGAGAAATGTTGTGTTTAAGTGTGAAAGTGAGTGAATGAAGAATGGAACTGAAGAATTGGTACCAAATATGATGGCATGAGTGTGTGTATATACACTCATATATACACACATATATACATATGTATATATGATTGTATGTATATACCTGTATATACATACAAACACCCATAAATCATCTCCCTCCCCTGAAAAAAAATATTGTGTGTATTCTTGTACTCTAATGTAGTTTTTCTTTGTTTTATGCTCTTGGTGCTCATACGAAGAAGAGTATAGGTACTTAGTAGTCCTTTGAAGAGGTTGTTTTGGTCTTGTCTGTTTATTTACCTTTTAGGAAAGGGTTGAGCCATGTCTGTTTTAAATTAAAACTTTGAACCTGATCTTTGAACCTGTCCTATGTTAATTCCGATACCATGAGGCAGAAAGCTAATAGAAAATATTATGATGAAAAGTGTATATAAAGTCCCATTCAGGTAGGTATTTTTGTGCTTATTTAGGCAGATTTTGTCATGAAAATTGGTTTGTATTATACTGATGAGTGCAATGTTTCCAGCTGGAGATCAATATACTTTCTTCAACATGTAGGTGTTTGTGAGTGTGCGTGTTTGTTTTTATGTACAATGTGCATCTTCCTTTAATTTGCTAGCTAGAGGATGAATTTCTATCACTAAGACATGTATGAACTTGGGGATGACCTACAGTAAAGATGGGTTAAAAGTAACAAGAATGTGATTTTGGCTGCTTATCAGTGAATGCGTGCATCTCCCTTTTCTACTGCCACCTGACCAGTGTTACATCTCATGGGAAAGTAATTACAGATAGCTCTAATCCCATATTCCAAAATGTCAAGGCAAGGATTAGCCCAGCTAGTAGTCCTCTCAAAAACTTTGCTGTAAATATTCTGCATCAAGTCTGCTGGAATTCCCATTTTAGTACACCAGATAGTCCTAACTGGGGGGGTTGATGCTGATTGCTGGGCAGCCTTATAGGATAAAAAGAAGTATTGTAACTATGCAACATTTGTTAAAAGATGGAAAGTTGTGTTTTCATGTTTTCTTCAGCTTTTACATTTCAGCTTTAGAATTATAATAAAAAGAAGCCACCAATACAAGTCACCTAGCAAAATGTGAATTCATATCCATTTCCTTTCAGAAGATGATACTTGAAGGTGAAGAGATCCAGTATTTGGCAGAATCCTGTTTTATGAGTACTTAACGAGGTGTCAGGGTTTGTAGATTTCAATCTAATCTCTAACAACATCCCTCGTTTCCTCAGGCAAGATTACTTGATTGCTGTGTCAGAATTCTCCACTTTGTAAAATCAGTGATGCTTCTCCTCTGGGGTCAGGGCAGGACTCCTAAATTGCTGCTGTGTTCTGCTGACACGGGGAGTTCGGTCTTGGTTGCAGTGTGTTGATCTTGATACTAATAATCTTGAGGAAAATTACCTGAGATATACCACTATGTGAGTGTAGCTTCTTACTGATCGGATTATAACATCTGCGCCAACAGTTTTTAGTATAAGGAGAGTTGTCAGTTAATAAATATATGTTGACGCTGGGAAATAATAATGCAGAGGAAAAGAAGAGTAGCAAGTCATGTATTTAAAGCTTTACAGACAAAAATGAAAGAGTACAAACAATTGTGCTCTGTGAAACTGTGTGGAGATTGTTAGGTTATTTTTGTGCCAAGCCAAGGGCAAAGTAGAAATTGTTTCTGCCCTACTGTACCCTACTCACCCCAAAGCTGGTAGAAAAGGTTATTTTCTGATTCAGCATTTTCTTTGTTTTATGACTTCAAGATTTTTTTCTTGCTTTCAGCTGGACAGTGATTTTTTTTTTT
>VXAV01006290.1:12538-33165 GCA_013399715.1 Alectura lathami | reverse complement strand
CAGGAGTGTATGCAGAAACAGAAGTACTTGCCTGTACCTTTGCAAGCTGCTGATCTTAGCTCATTTCATAAATATTCGTTCATCTTAGCTTTGTTCTGTTTATTTCAGTTTGCACAACTGTTTCATCCTTTTTTTCTCATCAAGATTTATGTAAGTTTACTTACAAATGAGATTGGTATACCTCCAGATCAAAGGGAGATGATGTGTGTTGGGGTATTTTTGGGCCACGCTTGCATTTCTGTTTGAGAGTTGCCTGAGAATCCATCACTGAAGAATCAATAGCTACCTTTTACATTTCCTCAATTTATACTTTCCTTTTTTTTTTCAGACGTGGAAAATAATACCTGTGAGACTTCTGTAGCTGATTAAAGTATTCAGAGGTTCTCGGTATTTGACTCTTCCCTTTACTTTGGGAATAGATGGATGCTTTCACATCATGAATCATTCAGCTCTGCCTCTGCAGTCTCTATTTTTTTTTTCTGTGATCAGAAGCATGCCGTTGACCTGTTTCTTGATAGTTCCACAACAGCAAACTTGATTTGTAACAGCAGGAGTAGGAAAAAAAAAAACAAAAACCACCTCAGTTTTTCTGGCTGCTTTGTCAAAGCTGTGAGTAGCAGGTGAAGGTCTGCATTGTCTGCTGGCAGAATGAGGAGGATGGAAATGAATTCATCTTGATGGTGACTCAGAGATGGACCGTCTTTGCATTAACAGAGTAACAGGATGGGATATTATAGCTGCAAGGAGTAATTATGCCATGCAGCTCTACTGCCTGGCTTTTCAGAAAGTGCAAGATGCTTACATCTTGCATCAGGAAGTCATCAGGAAGAAATCCAGTACAGCACAGCTCTTACGCTTGAGCTGCTGATAAGCATCTACTGCAGTGTCTTGACTGGGTGGGTTTACTAACAGTCCAGCAGTAAAATTAAATGTGCAAATCAAATTGGTACAAGCCTCAAATTTGGCCATGGCTATCTCCAACTGTGAGACACTTATGGAGTACCCTGATGTAGGTGAGGATTGTTGTCAAGGATTTTGGCATTGAGTGTCTTTAGTTAAACAACATACTGAAGAAAAATGAAGTGGTGTTGAACTCATTTTCCTGTTTACATAGCCCTATTTACGTTAAGAAATAGACAAACACAGTGGGATTATCCTGCATCATTATGGCGAATGTTCTGTTCCTACTATCACTGTTTACATCCAGGACTCCTGATAGGCAATAATTTGTGAGCAGAGCAGGTCTTAAGTTGTCCAGACTGCAAATCTAGTTAGCTCAAATTGCATGCCAGTAGAAAAGCCCCCAGATTTTAACTATCGTTTGCAATAAATAAGGGACACAACTTGTCAGTTGCAGGTTCCAGCACTGCAGAGTCTGATAGTACCTTAAATTTCACATGTAAACAGGCATTCTTCCACTTAAATTGGAAGCAAAAACTGTTTTACCTCTTTAAAAATGACATTGCTGGGGAAAAAAAAAAAAAGGCCATAAGCATTTAGTGCAAGGATTGTTCATACTGAGACTATCGGTCTTGCACACTGACATTGATGTTAGTGTCAGTTGACAGTGAGCTCTTATAGTCAATCTATTGAAGTACAAAGGGCCATGTTTTGAAAACTGTCATTAAAATGCTGCTGGATTGCAGAGCAGCACATCCTTCATGCATTTATAATGGAATTCACCATAACAGATGAGACAGGGCAAAAGTTGAAAATGTTAGCGTAAGAGGAGAAATAGGCTGAAGTGCCTTTATTCTTGTTAATCCTTTCGTTCTTTCCAAATTACAGGCTCTTCTTCAATGAGCAGTCCACTCAGTTTGGTTAATTCACTTATATGATTGTTATGATCAAAAGTCCTACTGCTTTCCAGCATGATTTTTCAAATGGATTTCAAGCAAAGTAAAGTTATCAGTTAATTTGAGCAATGCAGCCAAAATCTTACTGCTTTGAAACTGCATCCTCTGCTAATTGCCACAACATATCAGGACTGAAACCACAGCTGCCCTAAAAATCAACTTGACTAACTAACAAGAAAAGCAGTGCAAAGTGAACGTAGGCTGTGCTTCACCTTCACCACAGAATCATAGAATTGCCCGAGTTGGAAGGGACCTTTAAAGGCCATCCAGTCCAACTCCCCGGCAGGGCACAGGGACATCCACAGCTGGACCAGGTTGCTCAGAGCCCTGTCCAGCCTGACCTTGAAGGTCTCTATGTGCTTTTTCTTAGGGCAGGAACAGGAAGGCTTCCAAGCCCATTTCATGCACTTCATTTATCTGCAGCCGTGTAAGGACTTCCATGGGGCCACCATCAGCCAGCCCAATTCAAAGCAGGCTCTTGGAGGCCAGCCAGGCATGGAACAACTCCCAGACAGATTGTACAAAGCTGCCTAAAAGCAAGTCAGCAGTCTGTTAGCCCATGATAAAGCCTAGTAGGCCTATACTTGGATATAGAACATGTTGGTTTTAGTTCATTATATAATTTTTGAGGTCAATCTGAGTTCATTATCTTGTTGCAACTAGTAATATAAATTAAAGCTCCACATGCAATAGACTATTTGCTTTTTGAAATGTTTTGAAATAATTTTCTCCAGTTTTTAGATATATGGGAATAAAGCCTTGTCTTTTCCATGACACGCCCCGCAGAAGAAATACTGTTTAATGCCAGTCATAACTGACGTAGTGTTGATAGCTGTGCATGTTTACTTGGATTTATATAGATAATAAAATACTTCAACACAACATGAATTAAAGACAGAATGCTTATTCTCCTTGATGTCTGTTTTTTTTATAGCTCATTAAGTCAATGTTGGCATGCATCTTTTTCCTATGAAGAAAGTGAATGAAGTCTCTTACTCAACTTGTCCTAGAATGGCTTTGGGCATGGGACAGTTGTGCAGCTGGACAAGGATACTGGCGTGTCAGCTGCTGGGGGTCACTTCCACCCTTCCACCATCTTCAGAGCCGTTTCTCTGCTTTCCAATACCAGTGCTTCTCAGTGCAGCAGGACATGCTGAAATGGGTCACAGAGCTTGATTGTTTTTGTTGTTGTTGTTTGTTTGTTTGTTTGTTGTTGTTTGTTTGTTTGTTTGTCTACGTAGACACCTTACTGCTCTGAGTTGTCATTCAGAATTGAGATGATAGGTTCAGCCTCTAACGTTACAGCATTTTTCATTATTCCGGCCAAGAACTGGGAAATGAGTTATCATTTTACTCCATTTACTGACAAATTATTACCTGTAGTTCTGAATGTGGGCAAATGATAGTTCATTTTTGCAATCAAAAAATATAGTAAAAGCATTGAGATCTAAAATTTGTGCGATTTTCAGCTCAGTCCTCTTCATATTTTCTAATCAGAGTAGTTGGGGGTTTCCACAACTTCCCATACTATTGTGGCAGTAGAAGCTGCTCTTGTGTGTCTCATTGGGACTACTTACTTGCCAAATATTTTGTTTCACTGTGTAATAGAATACTTACTTGCAGATGAATAATTTGGAATTTATTAATATCATCTGTTTCAAAGATTTACCAAGTTCATAACATCCTGTCCAGTGGTATATGCCAAAATGTCTTCTAGGAGTAAAAATCTGCTGTGATTTGGCTGCAGATCTTTTAAAATATGTTTAGAGTTTGGAATTTGGAATTTATTGGTAGTTTATAGATCTAAAATTTAGGATGTGTAGTTCATCTGTTAATATTGGCTTGATCAATCTTTGTGCCTATATTTCTCATTTATATTAAATACCTTATATTGACATCTGTCAGCTGTGGGCAGCTTTGTTTGTGAACCTTTTTATGCTGTCATGTCATATGTTTTCCATTTTCTGTATACTGCGTTCCCATATCTATCTCCAACTTCCGGCTTTCACTTGAAGCTACTCAGGAGCGCCTGGGGCAGGCACAAGGCATGCTGCAGTGTGTGACACCAAGCTTAGGTGCAGTTCCTGGAGCTGCCCTGTAATTCTCAGCCACAGCAGCAGACTTTGTGACATGTTCTTAAACCACACGATTCCATCTATGGAAGGCTTCTGTGTGCCGTGTTGGCTTTAAGACTGCTGTGCCCAGTCCTCTGGGGATATTGCAGGTCAACATACAATGGCAAACTGTCAAGTAAATATGTTTCAGAGCACTAGCTACAACTTCTAGAAGTATCCTCACTGGAATACAGCATCAATTTGCTGAATAAACAATATGCAAAACAAAATGCAAGAAAACTCCCCCAAACCATGTCCTGTTTGCAACACTGACAGCACTTACAGGGATTTCTAACCTAGTCCGCTGGCAAAAGGTATTAATCCCCTGAACAATTCTTAGGTGGAGATAGGCCAAGTTTAGCTTTTCATTTCTTACAGAAAACAAATAAACACTTCATAATTTAGAAATAGCATGCCATTTATTACGATTAAATTATGCATTAGACAAGCACAGTAGTGAATTAGTAAAACAACAGTCTTCTGAGCTTGCTGATAGAACAAGGATCAGAATATTGAACTTCTTGGACAAAGATTGGATTTGTGTCTGATTCTGTAATAGACATTGGATAGAAAATTGTGTAAATGTTACTGTCTGCAGACACAGGCCATTTCAGTTACCTGTACGACAACTATATATTGCAAGTGCCTCTTATTTTTATTCTTTTCACATTCTCTGCTAAAAGCTGTGTGGACAGATTTTTTTTTTTCAAGATTGAAATAAAGATGTCAGTTGTTACAGCAGCAATCCACATAAATAATTTGTGCTCAGATTATATGTGCGTGCATATAGTATGGAGCTATGATGGCTATTTTCTTCTGCCTCTGTAGTTAAAAGGGTTCTTCTAGTTGATTTTTACAAACAAAATCATCCATTTTTAACATTTAATTTATTCTCGTTTAACAGTGCTTATGGATTTTCAGCTCTGCTGCTGTTACTGATAAGCAACTACTTGAGACTGGGTAGTGTTTACATCAGCAAAAGCTGTGAAATTTGTTATATACACAACTAAAATAAAAATAGAAAATATGTACTTTTATGTTGGCTGCAGGACTGTAGAATTTACCTGAGCTGTAGCATTAGTTTACAGCGATTTTTTTTTTTTTAATTTAAGATGGAATGACTTACAAAAACCTGTTCCTAAAACAGGTGTAACTGTTGAATGAAATCTGAAACTGATTAAGAGAGGGGAAAGAACAGAGTGATTCAATACAGAAATTATTCTGAGGCTGATGTTCAAGAACTTTATATTTCCTAAGAGGAGCTTGCTGCTAGATTTGAAACTGGAACTTTTCAGCCAATTTTAAAATGTTTCTTGATGGCAGTTCCATTTTTTTTTTTTTTTCAGTTCTGCACCTTTCAATCAAGATGTAGCTGTGCTTCCTGGAATTTTTATCAATGATAGTGTGTCTAAAATACTGGTCTAAGCTTTCTGAGGTGATTATGAACTTTTTATTTTCAGTAGTGTTTTATGTCTTGGATTCAGTGTGTTGTCAAAACTGGTGTGTGCAGTTGGAATGCAGCTTTCCTTATGAGTCTAGGATGGAGGTGAATTTTGTTCCAGACCACTTGTCTCACATTCCTTCTCTTGATGAAAAGACTTCTTCAGCTCATAACTTTAATCAGTTATCTGCCTGATACAGATCTTGAACATCTGACCAGAACTTCTTCTTAAACAGCACAGAAGTGAAAACAAAGTTTTTCCACCAGCAGTTGTTTTGGAATTTCATTAATGCTATTGAACTACTCAGGCACAAAGTAATCAGTTCTGTGCTGAATAATGTGATATGCAGAAACAAATTAATCCCTTGTATAGCTCCCATTAACAGTGAAATTCCACTCCAGTGAACTTGATTCTGTGTGACTGGAGTTAGAAGTTATGACCTACCTTTTTTTAGTAACATTTTACATCTCGTCTTAGTTTCAGCAAAAAGATTTGAGTTACTCTACTTCCAGATAAAGCATCAAATCATTTTTACAAGGAGTTTTCTTAGTAATTTTTGTTTTTGACAGTCTGGATATGTTCTTGCCCTCTTTCACTGTAGGATCATCCCATTGAGTTGGCTACCTCAGCACATGAGGTTTGATCTGTAGAAGTGCAGAGCTGTATGTGGGAAATACTTGGAATGTTGGACAGGGTTGGAATTTTTATTCTTCTGTTTGTCCTGGCCAGTATGTAATCATGTTACACATATGCTAGTGGGTCGGCCTTTGTTTAGGTCTTTCAATATTGTTGATGTTTCACAATTTAAATTTAGTGCAAATAAAAACATGGAGTAAAAATCTTGTTCTTCTGCACAAGTTAGACTAGTGGCAATCCCACTGGAAGTCATGACCAGTGCAATAGCAGAAATGAGATTTTGATGCTGTCCTGGCTTATTCTATAACACAATACACAGCAACGCACCTGAGCAGTGGCTATAATATTATCCAGTTTTGCAGTGAATCTATGCTCACTGTTTACCTCCAGCTACTCTTTCTTGTCAAGCAGACTGGTGGCTGCCCAGTACCTTCACCCCGAAACCCCCAGCCTGGGCAGCTCATCCCGGAGGCGTCCTTTGAGAACAAATCAGGGAACTGTAGAAGTACACCTATTCCCTTCTCCTTTGCCAGTATAATCTGCTAGGGCCCTTCCCCAGCAGCTGGCCCAGGCAGGAATCCCTTCCAGCCCCAAGCTGGGAGTGCTCCTGTCCCAGCGGCAGTGAGAATCCAGGCGGCATTGTGGGGGTTTGCCTGGCAGCACGTGGGTGCTGAGTTGTGCCACTTTTGCTGGAAATGCGGTGATAATTTATGCTGTGAATAGTGCCATGACAGCCGATGGGAGAAGTAAGATGCCATTGAGAACACAAGCTGACAAAAGCTGATTGTTAAGTACCAGTCAGTACTTTAAACCTCATCTCTCTCTAAAGGGTGAGGAGGGAGAGAAATACCTTGTACGGTGTGGAGGCATGTTACAGAAGGCAGATGCCAAGTGAATATTTCTATAAAACTTTTTTTTTATGTTTTAATGTATTTTTCTAGTCATTAAACTGCAGTTTCTGTCTACCCTTCATCGTGACAGTTGCAGTGTGTCATAGACCTTAAATCAACATGAAGCAGTAGAGTATCTTCCTCTGGCAAAGCTTCTGTAAAAGTCTGCTTCTTTAGAGATGGTTTCCACATCAGACCATCTGGCTTGAATGTTTTGAGACTTTTATTTTTGTTTGCAAATTTGCTGACATTTCAGCAGAAGCACACTGGGATTAGGAAATGAAATCAGTTCTGATACAGAAGTTTTGTAGGTATGATGAGAAGCAGACTGAGTGTGATGTAGTGCAGAGTGCCAAAATGACTTTATCTGGAAGGATGATAACGATGTATTTAAAAGGCATGAAACAGGAATTAATACCCGTCATGAAAGAAACCTGTTGTGGGAAAGCAGTACAAAGTTGGTTTTCCCTCAGTTTTCAGAAACATGATTTTTTTTTTTTTCCCCTTTCTTGTGTCTCTATGTCTGTTTACTTGTCATCTGTTATGAGTCTGGAGAGCAGACATGCAGAACTCTTCAATGACATGGGTATACTATCCTGTAATCGGCAGAAGTGAAATTTTTTTAAAGAATACAGACTGGTGTGCTGAGTTTTTTAAGCATCCAACCAAATCAGTTTCTAACCAAAGATGTGTATTCACAAAGATATAGTTGGTTTCTCTTCACTAGCAGCAGAATAAGAAAATCTGAGATCAACTTTTCTTCAGTATTGCTCGTTTTCATTTCATTTGCATCCCAATCTTGTTGTCATAATGTAAAGCTTATAATCACTTGGGCACAGGCCTTCTGAACTCACATTTGAAAAACTAGGGCATATTTCAGTTGCTGTTTTTGTATCATTTCATATGCCTTTATTCATCTCTGACACTTGTTAGTGCAGCACTACTATTTTTCTTATGCTTGAATAATAGCACATCATTTCTGTTTTGCTTCAGTGTGCCACATAAAACGTGAAAAGATGAAGTACACTGCTGTCACACCATGAAAAGAATATTTTGATTCCAAGGAAGCACAGGCAACACATTGCCTTTGCTATAAAAATGCTTCCTACCACGAAATAGCTAATTAGTTTGATAGCATGTTAACAGAATATGTAACTTGAGTAAGGATGTAACAGTAAATCAAAGAAAGTAATTACATAAATTGAAGCACATTTTTGAAAAGTGGGACAACGTGTTGTCTGAGAGTGTTATTATTTAACACCAACTTCATATCACAAGAGCAAACAGTAAGACAGGTAAAGTGCACCATGATATTAATTATATGGATTCATCCTATGGCCCATAATGAATGCTGACTTTACTGCTTCTCTTCAAGGGAACCGCTGAAATAAGTTAAAGCATTGCATCTTGAATTATTCAGAAGTATCTGAATTATGATGGGTAGATCTAAGTGACACCCAGAAGAGCTTTGATATTCAAACAGCACAAAAACATCAATTCTCTAAAAGTTGTTTTAATTTAGTGTTTTTTTTTTTTTTTTTAAAGGATGCTTAGTGGACAGGAGATTTGAATAATTCCTTTGTGCACACATTTTTAAAGCTGTAACCTATTGTGCAATAGTTTTTAGAAAAGAAAAAAAGATACTGGCGTTTTCATTTAGTAGCCTTATACTTAAAAAAAAAAAAAATCGAAATAATTTACAAAATATTTTACAAGTTAAGAAAAAAAGGCTGAATAAAAAAGTTACCGTATTTTCTTCAGACAGATTGTTATCCAATAGCAACTCGTGTCTGATGCTTTAAAGATGGTTGGTTTCCATAATATCTTGAGCCATTTTTAATTTGACTTGGTAAAATTCTATTTAAGCAAGCCGTTATCTTATTTCTTTTAACAATTTTTCTTAACTCCTATAAAAGTTGAAGATGTACTGGGTGATTTTGCTTTGATTTCATCATATATTGCTTTATTCTTGCTTGTGTTTTAGCCTGGATATGTTTTCTTAATTTTATTTTTGTTCAATAAATGCTCAGAAACAAAAGTAGATTTCTTGTATCACAATATACCTTTGAAAGATATTAGAGGATTTAAAGAAATCTAGTAGATTTGTGACTGTAACTTGAGTACTATAAAACATTCTGTGCCTTTGGCGGAGCAAAGTTTTTGTGAAGTTTCTGTCTGTGCCCATGGATTTCTTGATGTTTGGTTTTCTAAAGTTTCGTACAAAATGAAGTGAATGAACATACATTTCTGAGATTAGGCACGTGCCTTGCAGCCAGCAGTGTCTGTAAGTTAAAATTTATTTCCTTGAAGAGAGTCTTAATATATATTACATTTTTTTTCCTGTAGTTTTAGATTCTTAAATCAAAAGTGTATTTATTTTATAATGAATTTTTGTATACTTTTTCGCAAACTACAGTTTCTGGAAATTTCAGTTTGTTCTCTTTAGGAAAGTATTAACAGGCTATAGCCGGAATGGGACAATTCACGGCATTTAGAATTTTTTTCAGCTGCTGGCAAAGTCAGAAGAGAAGCAGTTCATCTGGTATCAAGGTGCTCTTCTATAAAGAACACCAGAAATTTTGTTCATTTTTATGGGAATGCAATCCCAATTCAGTGCAAGTGGTCAATTTTCCTGCTGTATGTGTGCAAATGGGGCCATTTTCTGGCAATTCTAACAACACTGCATGGAGATGTCTTTTATTGAAGCTCTATCTTATGCTGAGCACTGTCATAAATATATTGATTTTACAAAGCAATAGAATAAACTTTGTTTTGAATCAGCATAGAGAGAGGAATTTAGCATGCACTTGTAGAATTGCATTAACAACCTCATCCTCAGTTTAAGCTCATGCTACAACACTTGTGCCTGCACTAACTAAAGAAAAGTATTGATCTGTTGCTTGGCAATGGAGGAGATTTGTTTGTTTTGACTAAGGCTCAGTCAAGAAATCTGAGAAGAGTGGATTTTTTTTTTTAATGGGATTAGAGAAGTTACTGTTTCATATGTGTAACAAATACAATTTAATTTCTAGCTGAATATGTAAGGAATGAAAAGAAACAGGAGATTAAATGCAAATCTTGACTTGTTTTGGTCTTCAATTTTGCAGGAAAACTTGCAAATATACAGGAAAAATGATAGTGTTAATAATGGAAGTTATGTGAGGCTGAATTCTAAAGAATCATTGCACAAAGTGAGACTTGTCATTTTCAAAATAATATGGGAAATAGGAAAAGAAATAGGGTAATTTGAATATGAAAGGCAATGAAATGAAATGAATCGAAGTATGACTAACAAGGTGGTTTAGTGATATGCAGTTAAGCTGGATGCAATGTGCTTTTAGAAGAAAGGAGTAGATTTAGTAATAGAAATGTAGAGGTTCAAAGCTAAATACAAAATAAGTGAAAGATACTTAAATGGAGCTAATGTTTGGTAACAGTGTTTTCAGTGTTAAAACTACTAGGCATTCAATAATTTCTTGAATTTTAAACTGCCTCTTATATACATAAACATGAAGTAAAAAAAAAAAAAAAATGTTGCCAGGTTATTGTAATGCAAAATAAACAGGGAAAGGGAAAAAATTAAATGGGTCATGACATAACACTGTCACTGTAAAATGAGCAACAAATTTTTTGACTGTGGACTAAGCAATGATGGATAAAATAAAAGGTGAATAAGACTGAGAGGTGAAAATTTAGACGTTTAAATACCACCTAGAAGTCAGAAGCTCTTTCTATCTGATGGGCAGGAAATAAAAATAATCTGAAGTTTATTGAAGGATATTAGCAATTGCCACTTGTTGGTAGCATAATATTGGACTGGTTAGCACCCAGATACAATGTCTGAGTGGCATGTGTCCAGGTTTTAGAGCCTCTTCAGTGATGCTGACTTTCACAAATGTCATGCTAGGTACAAGCCATAAACTATCTGAAATGTGGGCAATTTTCTTCCGGTTTAAAGCAGTGGATTTCTGGCCCAAAAGATTTTGCCCTGTGAAAGTGAAATGTATACATTAGTTGATGCATTCTATGTCTGATTAGGATAAAGATTGCATTGTGTTCTCTACTGTAATGAAATATGCTATTTTTAAGGCATAATTTTCACCAGTATCTAAATACAGACTGAAATTTTATTTTCTCATTTTGTTGCTCATCTTACTAAGTGAGACATACTGTTATTTAAAAAAAAAAAAAAAATTCCTAATCTCTTTTTAGATTAAAAAAAAAAAGTATTCAAAATGGACTCTGTACTGAGAATTGGTATGCTGAGCTTGTCGGACCATGAATCTTTATTATTACTGAGCTTTATCCTTGAGTACATAGCTTGCAATTCAGTTTGAATATTAAGTGTCAGGCTCAAATGCGCTGGTGAGAGATTTGCAGCAACCAGCAGGTTCCTGTTCCAACCTGAGAAGCCTTTGACCTCTCTCTTCGTTGATAAGTGGTCTTATTTCACATGTGTCAGCTTACTGGTGTGATGCTCCTGATGCCATGAGTGATGGAGAAGGGGCCACTACTTGCAGCTTGTGATTTTCGCAGTACACTGCGGTGGGTTACAGATGAAGGATAGTGTGGAGCCAGTTATTCAGAAACGTGGATGAAAACCTGTGATGCTTACAAATCCAATGCTTTTACTCAATGGACATGGCAGAAATAGAAAGAACTGCAGTTTAAAAAGAAAAAAAAAATAATCTTTTGTTGGTTACAAATAGCAAATCTGGGACAACTGGTTCTGCAGGGATGTTTTCTCTATGCCTGGTCTATAGATTGCATTGTTTTTACTTGTGCTTTTTTATCTCTTTCCTCCCATGAAAACTAGCTTCAGCCCATGGTTTCTCCGGTAAGAGAAAGAAAAAATTCAGTGTTAAGATAGCTGGCAGTAATGCCCCATTTTGGTGGCAGGTTTAACTTCATCTGTACTCTGGCAGTGGAGTGTTGAGATCATTTATAAAAACCGCTTTCATCATTTTTACGCAAGTCTGAGTCTGCTTGTGAAGACTTTTGAGAACATAGCTTTTTAATAAATCCATTTAAATATGATTACTGGTGTCAGCAGTTTGAAAGCACTACTTGCAGGTGTGCTGGCTGTGCCTCACAAAGTGCTAGGTGAAATGGCTGCTGTTGGGAGGGGCAAGGTTCAGCTTGTCAAGGAGTGAGTTGTGTGATATATTTTACAAGATGATTTTCATAAAGAACTGAGGATAGCCAAGTTGTGTATACTCTTTCTCTGAACAGGATTTTTTTTTATGTACATATGCATGACTAAATACTTTTGCAATACTAACAAAAAAGGTATATTATCTCTTACTAAAAATAAGCCATTCCTAAGGCATACAGGCATTTTCTTCCCCAATTTAAATTACAGAATTACATCATTCAATTTATAGCACAGTGATTAACTGAATGAAAATGAGCTATCAGGAGTAATTTTGGGTCAGTGAGATTAACATAAAATGCTGTATCAGAAAGCGATATCTGAATGCGTTAAGAGCGAGCTACATTGGGCCTTTGCTGCTGCTGTGTTACTGGTTCTGGTGAGGCATGATATGAGAGCTTCATTACCACCAGATTTGGTGAGCTCAGGAAACTGCTTGTGTGTCATGTTGTTACATGCTACCTGAAGCTAGACCAATGCTGCTTCCCCTAAGGTAGGCTGCAGCTGCTGTATGCCGTTATATGGTCCCCAGTTCTGCTTTTTGGTGAGAAAAGCCCCAAATGCTTCCCTGTCCATCACAGGCGCAGCATTGCTGCTCATGTCATCTGGGAAGCGGGGTTGTGCTGGCCAGTTCAGAGCAGCTCCCTGGCGTAAGGGAAATGGGAATGTCTCTGCATGAGCAGCTGATTGCCCCACAGACTGAGGTCTGGCGTGGTTTGTGACATCAGGTGGGAGAGACCGACCCTTTCAAGACCCGACAACCAGCCAGTTTTCCTGAACACTGATAACTGTCAGCCAACCCATTGCACTTCTTCTCCTTCCAGGGTGTAAAAGGATGCTTATATTTCCCTGGTGTGCACATTTTCTTTAGATCAGACAATGGGGAGTGTCTGCCCATCTGAGATTTCTGTCCACAAGAATCACAGTTCAGTCAGTGGAAAGTGCTGTGCCCTTTAACTACAGCTCTGCCATTTGGGCTGCTAACAGCTCTGCTGTGTGTTACATGTCCCAGTCACTGTAACAGGTGAGAATAACCATATCATAAACTGCAAAGCTATTGGATAAACTGCATTTTTTTTCTTTTACTTTCCAACTTTGTCTTGTTTTGTTCATTGTTTATAGATGGTGTTTATTATCATCTGAAATGCTTAAGCAATATCAAAATTTGCATTTAAAAAGAAAAAAAATAAGCAAATTTAGCATTATTTCCCTCTACATCTGAAATTTCTTTCAAAACTACATTGCTTTGTACAGGTATGATTCATTTCTTGACCTGTGACAGATGAAAGAACCATTAGTTTCAAAATGGAAATTATAAGAACCCTATTCTACAAGTATAATGCTCCAACTTAGTCTTTGTCAGCATCACGGTATTCAGTGTTAAAAGCTCACCATTGTAATTGGCAGAAGGACTTCTCTGCAGTTGGAGTTGATAACAGTTCGGCCTTTTTCAAATTATTTCACTGTATGCCCTCTTCACTTGAATTTGTGGAACTCTTCTAATCTAGCAGGCATGTAAATGTATTATTATGTTGAAATGTGAGAGTAATCTTACTGACGTTCATGGAACTGCTCTTCCTGCTCAAGAGCTTTGGTAGAACAGCCTCTTAATGCAAGATCAAGGAGAAAAGCAAAACTTTTGAAGAAAAGTTTTAAAACTGTTATTTCTCAAGTAGCAGATATAATAACTATGTTAATAGAGAAACCTGCATTGGTGCTTGGGATTTTGATACTGTCTGCATTAGGAAAAATTAGCTAGGAGGTGATTTTCCCAGAGTTGTAGGCTCCTGCCTGTTAGCTTTCTGAGCATCAAAATTTTAGAGAGATGCTTTAGAGAGACCTTGAAGGAGCTGTCCAAGAACTTATGTTAGTAAAACAACGGACTGTACTTTTTGTGTGCTTGGTTGTGCTTTTCTCTTCTATGTGATGCTCCATTTTTGATGTTATATCAGGTGTTTTTCTAAACCTCAATACCTTCTGTATCTACTTCAGAGTCCAGTCTGTGCTTAGTGCTTCATTCTCCCCCAGACACTTTTCCTTTGGGATCTGGACACAGAGCACATTGCCTCTAGGCCGCCCTCACAACAGCAAGACTCCTAAGAGGAGAAGTAAATCAATTACAATCTTAACATAAATTATCATGACGCTGGTAGCTGTGATTGCATCAGACTCTTACTGCCAGGTTTAAGCAGCATGGGTTCAAACACAGAATTTCTGGGGCCGTCTGTCTCCTGCTGAAGGGAAGCTGGAGCTGAGGGCACCCCCATACAACCCACACTTCCCCCATGGGCCGTGGGTCCATTGGGCCTCAGTGGGGAGGGCAGAGCCAGGCCCTGGAAGGGCGGCCAATGACAACCTTAGGCAAGGCAGTGAGCCAGATCCATGCTCCAGGAGCAGCAGCAGCTAGCTGGGACACAGATGAGCTGACGACACAGGTCTGAAGTCCCCATGGGAAACGGGGCTATGGGCAAGATGCAGCACAGGCCTGAGGCCCAGCCAGGGCTGTGGAAGCCGTTCCCCTGTGTTACAGTACAGGCCAGGAGCCAGGGTCTGAGAAACCTGATTTGTCTTCCATTGTGATAAGAAATTCTGTCAATTATTCATTAGAATGATCACACTGCCAAAAGTAGCAATGATAAGGTAATGCTCAAAACTTATGATTAAATTCAATGGTAAAGAAAAAAAAATAAGCTAGAAATGCTCAGTAAATGGTTTCAGTTTGGCTCTTCAAACGCTAAAAAACTGTAGTGATATTCCCTATCTACATGGAGTGTGCTGGTATAAATATCAAATACAGTTCCAGTTGCCTTTTTTTTTTTTTTTTTTTTTAACCTGATGTTCTGAGGATTTCCTTTTAGTGCCTACAAACGTCTCCTTTTGACAGACAGTGCAAATTAAAAGATATGGCTAGGCAAAGGAAACTGGAACCCAAATATGCCCCCAGGGTTTTCATTTACAGTTAGGAGCTACAGATACAATTACTGCTGACAGAAATTCAGAAGCCAATGGCAGAGTGCATGTGGCAGTAGGCTCATGCCAGGCAGTAATTGGGAAGATTATTTTTAATCAGAGCATATCCTACAGCCCAAACATTAGCAATCTCTTGTAAGGCTGACAGGAAATTAAACCGATACCAAACAAAAAAGCCTCAAAATAGAAGTAATATGGTTAGAAGTCTAATGATGGCAAAGCTCACTCCTTGTTGCATTTTGCTGTTATCTAAAGGGAATGACTTTTAGATCTCCAGATATCATTGTTTAATTGTATTTTAGAACAGAATTAAAAGTATTAGATTAGGTTAATTTACAAACAGGCTTATTGATAAAGCTGCGAATGTGTAAATCAAACTTAGTTACTAAGTATATGCATTTATACTTATTGCCTTGGGCCCTTTATATGTATATACATTATATACCTATATGTATATAAAATCACAATATTTTTCTTTATAAGTAGCTCCCTTAGGCATTATATATATGCACAAACATTGCAATGGCTGGGATACTCCTGGAATGCCCAGGTATGATAACTTCATAAAACTGAGTAGCCTGGAGCTGTCTTTGGCAACAACCCCACAGAAGAACCTCTGCAGGTCTGCCTGCCCAGAGGGAGCTCAGGTATTCTCAGTACTTATTTATACACCTGAAGCTTCCACCAGAATACTCAGCTCTTCCATTTATAAGGAGATACTGAAACTTCTTTGCTAAGCTTCTTCATAGATGCTTGGTAAGGTTTCTTCTAGCTGACTCAAGCCTTCCATTTCTTTACAGATGCTACTGTTTTCTTTCAGAAAAGAAAGACTGGAGCACTGCAGAATGTTAGTTCTGCTGTTTACAAATGTTGCGATCCCACGTGCAAGCAAAATGTTAATCATATATATTTCTGTGCAATATGGATGCAAAACAAGAAGCTACTTGTTTTTCTGAGCTATATGACAGTTCTTTGAAAAATCAAATAAAAAAATACGCATACCTTTTCTCCACAAGACTACTTTTAGCAGAGTGGACAGTCTTAATGATATGTCATGTCACTCTAAAGAATAGTAAGGTATTACATCAACAGCTGTGATACTCAGCTAGGTTGTCTTGGGGCTCGTGAACTTGATATCATCAGAAGATCAGTTTTTGTCACAAAATTAATAGCACTTTCCAACCGTATTTACTTGTATTGAAAATCACTTTGTAGAATCATATAAATATGACTGAAGAATAAAGCTTGTTTAGATATTGCCTAATTAGCTGGATAAAGTACACTTCATAATGAATAGATAATTTGCAAGAGCAAATGTCATTACCTGGCATGCCACCACGTACCTTTCTGGTGATGGGATGGTTTTTATTCTTCCCTAACTACATTAAAATAGTCACAGCTGAATTTTGATTCAAATATGTATTTTTAAATGAAATTACACGTAAGGAATAACATGTTTTGTGGAAAAAATACTCTATAGGTTTACTGTTTGGAATTATACTGAAGTGGATAAAACACTATCAAATTTATCTACTGTTTTGGTAATTTACAGACTTGAGTCTTCAAAGAAAATACACACCTAAATCATGTACATTATTTCTGTCTTCCTGAGTATTTGTAACAGGGAATATACCGTGCCACTTGCACATAGAAATGAAAAATGCATTTAGGGTGAATCTGTTATGAAAAACATGCTTGTGCTTACTATAAATGCTAAAATTCAATGAATAATTCAGTAACATATTAGATGTCACCAGCTGCTCATCAATAATAATAATTAAAAAAAAGTATTATGGAATAGAATGTTATCCTGTTTTAATTCACAGCTATGTACATGTATAATATATTTTGGATGCCTTCTTCTGTTTATATATTTTATGATAGTTTTTCTTTTGCAGTAATGCTTGAAGTTTACCATTGAAAAACACACAACAAGTAAATCACAACTCCGTATTCCTATTGAAACAAGAAACTGTGTACAACATGTACTGAGGGCAGTTTTATAGAATCACAGAATGGTTTGGGTTGGAAGGGACCGTAAAGACCGTCTAGTTCCAACCCCCTGCCATGGGCAGGGACACCTCCCACCAGACCAGGCTGCTCAGAGCCCCATCCAGCCTGGCCTCGAACACTTTCAGGGGGGCATTCACAGCCTCTCTGGGCAACATGTTCTGGTGTCTCACCACCCTCACAGTATAGAATTTCTTCCTAATATCCAGCCTAAATGCAAACACAGAATTCAGATTTCAAATAAATTGCAAAGTGTCAGTCTAGTTTCCTCTGTGCCCTTTAATTATTGTCTATTATTTAATAAATAATATGTCTTGTTTATGAATGATTAGATTTTGCTGTTTTGCTTTGTACGACAGTAAAAATGCTAACATGACCTAATAACGTATGCAACATTTCTTTCTTGTGGAAGCCCTGGTCTATGCCTTCTTTCTTTCTTTTCTTTTTCTTTTCTTTTCTTTTTTTTTTTTTTTTTAATTATAGCCCTTTGAATCTTAAAGCTTACCTTAAGTTTTCAATGTTTGAAGGGCACACATGGTCTCCTTTGAATCTACCTTTCACAGTAAGAATTCATTTTTCTTTTCTTAGGAAACTACACAGAAGCCCCATGCAAGTGGTGCCTATTGCTTTCATGATCAGAGTCTTCTTTCTGTAAGTGCACTTTTTTTCTCTGTTGTTTATTTTATTTTTCCTTGGAATGTGATTGAAATCTCTGTTTTGCTGTTATAATGTATATGGAAATATATCGGCCTTCTCATCTTGCCTTGCTGATGCTGGATCTCAAGATACATAGAACATACTTACCAGGTCAGTTGACTTTCAGTCTTCAATGAATAACAACTTGCTAGTGATGTGCCACAGAACATCTTTGCTGTTTCTAGCCATGGGTTAAAATAAACTGTTTATCCTCCTTATTCCCCTTTTGCCTACTGGGGTTATATTGCTATGTTTATTTTACCTTTCAGTGATTCTGTCAGACAGAAATTTTGTACATGGATTAGTTGGTTCAGGCACTTTTCTCCCCTTAGAACGGCTACAAATAATTCATTATGTCTTGTTGTTCAAGCTCATAAATTTATAGAACCTGTGAAAAGGTTTTTTTCACTTTTCACTTTTTTCCTTCCTGAGAATTATTTAAAATTAGATGCAAGCAAAGAGGTTTTCTTATCCAAAATATTCGTTGCTGTTTCATAGTTGGAATTTATTTTTTCTTGTGAAGTATTTTGTTTGAACCTATACTTTTTCTAAGTATCGATCAAACACTCTTTATCAGGATACAATTTTATATGCAATAGAATAATAAATGCAGAATTTCAGAGAAACTAAACAAAGTATGTGATTCTTGATAGTATTTGGTACTTCACCAACAATTTTAAATAATCCTCTGCTTAAAACAAACCACAGTGCTCCAGCATCTTTGTACTGTGTAATAAATATGGCTTGTCCTGTAGTACAGCAGAAACAGTTCCATGCGTGTGGCTACAGTTGACTTCTGCATGGGACTAGCTGAGTAATAGGAATACACTGAGAATTGCACTTTTCTCTGTTTTATGTGTAGTAAGCAAAGAACTAGTGTGTGTGTACTGACAAAATAGTAGACTAGACTCCATTTTTTCATCCAGGTATGTTAATATTAGGAGTTGAATTCTGCCCCAAAAAAGTTTTATGACATTGAGAGAATTAGATGTACAGTCCTTGCTAGTCTTTTCAAGTGTTGAATAGTTGTTCTCTTACATCACACACAATCTACCTCTTCATGTGTTTGAAACAAAATGTCATTATATTAAGAAAACTGCCTGGCTCGCTGGATAGAAAGAGGAAAAGACTTGATCATTTGGGTGACAGATTTAAATCAGTGCTGTAGTGCTCAGCATGCTTGTTGCTTTTAGTTTTTCCTCCATCACGAACACCGTTTTGCATCAGAGAATAACCTTACAGCTCTTAGCACAATTTGACACAATGACATCTTCTGTTTGAAAAATTGTTGTAAAAAATGTAAGAATGAGGTTGGGGTTTCCAACCTGTGGGAGACAGTGGTCCTGAGATAATTACTGGCGTGTTTTTAATAAGCTGGCATTAATTTAACTGTGAATACAGTGCTTCAGTACCTGTAAATGTAGCTGAAGGAAAAAGTATTCATCTTTTTTCAACAAACTAAGTCAGAGATCTGGGATACATGACAGGAAGGAAGAAAAACACTCATCTGGAATTTGGGGAAGGTCTAATGCTACCAAATCTCCCTGTGTGTAATTGATTTTATTATTTTCCCTTGTGATGATAACCTAACCAGCACAATGAATATCAATCAACTTCTGGGGCTAAGGGGTCATTCCTTCTCACCAAGCTGGGGCTGGAGTCCTGCATGTTGCCTGGTAACAGGCGATGTAGATGAGTTGGCTCTTAAGTGCACCATATGGCTGGGCGTTGTGCCCTAGTCACCCGTGACACGGTGTACACATGTACTACATTACTGATTATGGAATGATTTGTCCCGTTCCCTTATTTAGAAGCATTTAAAAATAGCAATAAGGATCCAACACAGATTTGTTAAAATTATGGAATGCTATGTAACGAAACAAATTTCAAAAAAGAAAATGTGCAACAGTCACAGTAAGCAGTCACAAGTATTCAACATGCTTCAGTGCAATTCAAGAATAATTTCTAGCTTTGGCTACTTTGCAGTGTTTTCATTTTGATAGATAGATATGTTCAGATAGGTGTAATTTTAACCGAGAAATTCTGGATTTTAAAATTTAATTTTGTAATCTAGTTCATTGATTCTACCAGATAGCCTATGGATTTGTTTGGCATTTGAACTTCCATTAATTTTGTAATAGTGTCTACAGTACCCAAAGAAAAGTGCAACCAAAGTTGCACTGCATTGAGCAAGCCAGTAAACAAAGCAATAAATGACAGTTCTGGAAAACATCTGAAAATAAACACGACAGGCAAAAGAGAATTGTTCCAAATTGACAATCGGGAATCAAGCACAAATTGTGACTGGGTAAGAATTTTTAGTAGAAATGAATATAAAACCTAGATCAGCAGAATTCTCATCTGGTTCCTTAACTCCTGTTTTGTTGTCAAGATTGAATCCATCCAGATGGGAAAATGGCAGAGAGTGGAACTAGGCAATAATGCACTCTATGACCTCGGTGCTCTGGCTGTCCTATGCCAGTAAAATGTGAAAGACAGGAAATGGGATTCACCTTGTATATATTGTCAAACACATAGCCACATGTGAAGTGGAAGATTATCGACTGGAATCCCAGTCAGCAAGCTGGACAGTTAAGCAGTGGTTATTCTGCATTTTTTGTATTGTCTATCTAATTTGGAAAGATGAATTGTGTATAGCCCTCCCCTGCACAGCTGCACTTACCTAAAGCTGTGTTATTTGGCAAAAAGTTGTTTGTCTTAGGCATTTCAGCATAAGTTCTATGAATGCATTTCAGAAAAAAAGAGTAGAAAAAAGCTGTTTCACCCACATTTTGCAGGATGTTTTTATACAAGTTTTTTTTTTTTTTTTTTTTTTTTTTGTGAGAATTTTTTTGTTCTTT
>VXAV01006290.1:0-12526 GCA_013399715.1 Alectura lathami | reverse complement strand
TTTTTTTTTTTTTTTTTTAGAGAGAAATTCTGTGTACTTGCTCATTCAATCAGGTTTTCTTAATCTTCGCATTGTATGTAGTTGCTGTTGATGAATGTGCTGTAGTTAACTGATCCAGTTTTATTACTAGCACTTTTCCTTGCCTAAATTTTTTTTTAAGGTAATAGGATGAAAAACAGATGGTGCTCCATCTTAATCTGATAGACATATCCTTTGGAAGATCTGCTGTGATGATCCCCTTTTTAAACCTTGGTGGATATAGATGCATGGGTGCAAATATTCTGTCCATCCCAAGTCTCACCTTTCCTGCAGTGTCAGTGGCACAAAGCCAATTAACCAGTTGTAAAGACCTGTCAAGCCACTGAAAGAAAGGCATTTTTAAGTGCTGTTCCCTAACTGTAAAGTTGTGTTTCCCTTTGGGTTGTAAACATGTGAAAATAAGACAAACAGATATTATTGCAATGAAGATAGTTTCCCCTTTCCCCCTCATCAAACACATCTTTTAAAATTCTTAAATGAAATAAATGTGTTTCAAAACAGCATAGCATACCATAGAGGAATCTGATGAGTTGAGTATAGTTGAGGGATTTCTACCAAAGAGGCATGAACAAAATATTGCAAAAGGACAGATTTTTTGTTTGTTTATTTGTTTGTGCAAGCTACAAACAAGAACACCAATAGTCTAATGTTGATTTAACAGGTGGATATGCTGCTCATTTAACTTAAATCTTGATAGTCCTGTATAAAGGAAGGGAAATGTTGTCCTTAGTCAGATGATGCTTCATCACTGCTTCATCACGTGTGACGGCTGGGTGGGGAGACAAGTGCCATGAACACGGATGTATCCAGCTCCTCTTCTTTTCCCTGAGCATTAATTGCCAAGAACTTCATGTGGTATGGAACAGCCCCTTGGTCACTTCGAGTTGGCTGTGCTGGCTGTGTCCCCCGCCAGCTCCCTGCACACCTCCAGCCTGCTTGCTGGGGAGACAGGGTGGAGGGGAAAACAAACAAACAAAAACACCACCAACAAATCAGGCTGCTCAGCAATAGGCTGACAACCGCAATAACACTGGTGTGCTGCCAGCACAGTTTTAGTCACAAATCCAAAACATAACACCATATGGGCTACTTTGAAGAAAATTAACTCTGTGCCAGCCAGACCCAATACGCTATAAAGCTGCTGCTCTTCTTCTTCATTCTTCATTAAATTTCTGATTGTTTTATGTACATCTCCAAGGAAAAAAATTGAGCACACCTGGAAAAGAAATAAAGTGGTGGGATTTTCTTGCCTTATCTTGAGGGATATTTTGCACAGCTAAATGACCCAGTAAAATAAAAATAAAGCATATTGGTTCTACCCTGAGAAAAGATTGATCTGAAATTCTTCTCAGATTATGCTTTTATCAAGACTGAGTTCTTACGTGCTATTGATTTTCAGATCTGAACAGTCTACAAGTAATAAAAGTTGCAGAGCCAAAATAATTGAAGGTGGTTTTCTGTCTTTTGTATAAGCCAGGTTAGGATATTGAAGTTTGAAGCAATTACTTTGTCACTCAGGTTCCTTGAAACTCAAAAGAACATTTTAGTATGACATATGGCTTCCAAATGCTTGTAGTTTTGGTTTCCTGAGTCTTATCATACAGGCAATAGGGTTTGTTTTGCGTGACAAGCTTTTTAGCAACTTGGTCAGTAGTACTCCAACAGGTAGCTATCAAGAAAAGCATGCCTGAAGGAGACAGAATGATCTTGAGACAGGATTATTTAAGACAGGCAAAACTAAGACTGACTGGGAAAGTGCAGAAAGCTGAAGGATTAATGACAGGATAAAATCCACTTTTGGAATTTCATAACAGATGGAAATTTGTTCTCGAGAAGAGAGCGAATGACTATTATTGCTGAGAAACCTTTCCTCGTTCTCCTGGAGTTCTCAGAAGCATTACTTCAACGCTTGACAGCTGTCCAAAAAAAAAAAAAAAAAAAAAAAAGCAAATAGAATATTTAGTAATTTTCAGGAAAGGCATTCAGTGCAGAAAATCAAGTACTGTGTCTGCTAGGATTAGCATTGGTCTTACAAGTGTTCAGTGTAAGCAGCTGTGGTTACCTTTTGTCCAAAAGAGTGCAGTACAGAGAGATGAAAGGAATGATCTGAGGTACAGATTAGCTTCTGTCCAGGGAACAACCGTCCCAGCTGAAACCGGGACAGACAATATTAAATATGTGCTAGAACTCTTCACCTTGGAAAAGAGTTGAAACCTGAGTGAAATGTGAGAAAGGCGATAGGCTGAAATTGTTATTGATATTTATGTGAATATTGATGTGATAATGATATGAGTCATAAGGCAAGGATTATGGACTCAATGAAATGATCAAGCAATGACTCATGAAAGGAATTTTTTTGTGCTGTATAAAGCTATTCTTCACAGCTTTGCCACTAGATATTTTAGATGCCAAAAATATAAGTTAGGAACAGCTGTATAAATTAATGTACAATGACTGCATTGCGAAAACATCATGTTTTCCAAATTTAAAACATGCTGCAATCTTTACATTTGGGTCACCTTCTGTATAAAATATCTTTGAAAGTACCTAATTTGATTTTCCCAAATATCACTTCTTTACTTTTGCTATATCCTTAAATTTCTCTTTGAAATACTTTTTTAGTTTTGTTCTCAGTATTTGTTGTAATGAACTGCAGCTGTTCAACTTCTAATCAGTCTGGTATTATCTCCTGAAACCCAGGAAATATTTCTGAGGTTTCATTGATTGAAAAATTCCGTCTGTTCTCTATAAATTTTCTAAATGCATACTAAAATGGATTTGCAAGCAGTAGCCCAGTCTTTTTGTTATTCCAGCAAACATTTCTGAAATCAAATTGCTGGGCTAAGGTGGTATCTGATTATGTCATTAAGTGATTTCTTATTGTTCGTGTTATCTTCAGCACTGAGATGTTCTCTATCATTTTAATTTACTCCAAAGGAATATCTGTAAAAGGTAAGAAAACAAGTAAGATTTAGTAGGAACATCTGTGAGTTATGTCCGCTGTATGGCTTTTGATCCGGTGTAAAAAGTGGATCACAAATAGCAGAATCATGGTAACACTCAAAATGAGAAAATATCTTCTATACATTCCCTCGGTGTGTGTGTGGGTGACTGGAGAAAAACTGCAGAAAAATAATCACCATAAAGATTCAGGAGCAAAAAGCAAGTAAATTAAAGATAACTGCATCATTATTATTACATTTGAATGCGACTTCTCAGCCAACCTAGATTTTGTAAAAGGTGTTACTAATGATTCCTTTATAAGCAGGCTTTGCGATGTTAATGTTATCTGTGATGTGTTATTGAATCAGCTGAAGCAAACCTTCTGTCAGCAGCAAGTTACTGTTTAGATCTGATGAAACATCATGACTGTTTTAACTGCAAATAAACTGCAGCTAGCAAGTAACTTGCCAAATACATGAGGTAGGATGGCAAGGAGTGGAAAGTAATGTTGCAGAAATACCAGCACTTACTATAGAATACAGGAGACAGCATTTCTCACCGTTACAAATACATTTTGGGTCAAACCACTAGTCCCTGAGGAGATAATAGTGATCTTGTTTATTGGGATTTTTTTTTCTTTTAACTATCCAGCTTTGCCAGAACATCTGTCTGCAGTGAACCCTGAGCCTTCCATATATCAGGATTGCCAGTGGTTATTGCTGCACCTGTGACTGCTAAAATTACCTACAGCTGGGCTGGCTGGGGCTCAGCAGTAGCCAACTCTCTGCAATTTGGCTGGTACACTAGCTTTTAGTGGAGCAGTCTGGGGCTAGAAATAAGTACCCATAAGGTAAAATAACCTTTCCTAATGTGAGTTGGGGGGGTGGGGGGAAAATTAAATTAACTTCCTGAAAGACACTTGTCGACTGTAGATGAATAACAGCTATTTTGAATGTCAACAGATTAATCACTTAGTTAAAATAATTTGCTTTTCGTAGCCAGAACATTCAAATGAATATAGAAAAATGTGATAACGTAGAAGGTATATTTGAGACCTATTTCTGTCACTCTAGATTGAGACAGATGCTTTTGTAACTGAGTTTGTCAGAGAAACCCAAGGCTGCTGCATCCTCTCATAGGTGTAAGCAGAAAGCTATGTTCATACATCATTCTTCTCCCCATTAGCTCTAAAAATAAGGGAGATGCAGGTGTTGTGGGTTTTGTTAATGATATCAATATAAAACTAGTGAAAAGAGTTCTTGCCAATGGGAAATCAGACACTGTTTTGGAAGGGAAAATTTTAGTTAGAATTAAGTTTGCTTTCAATATCTGTGGTTTTAGTTTATTCTAAACTCACTTTTCCACTTCATTATGGGTTATATGACCTTTAGTATCTGCAAAATTTTATAAAATTTCACTATTTCTATTGTAACTAATTCTTAAGTGGAAGGTCACTTAAACAACAGGTGAGGATGAGTCGTTTGCATTGGGGGTTAACGAGAACAAGCAAACAAACCCCAAACAGCTAGAGCTTCTCCCATAGTTGTGTTTTGCCCAAAGAAGGCATAAGCATAAGGACCAGAAGAAAGAACCTAAGCAGGCGCTCTGAGATACCTGGCAACCAGTCAGACATGTATTTGGGTTATGATAAATTTATCTGGGTTATGGTAAATGTTTAGCTTAGATAAATTAATAAATAAATGCCTATGTTCTGCAGCAGACTGAAATATTTCAAAGGGACTGTATCTTGCCTGTTAAGTGTGCATGATTTGTGATGCTTCCATGTGTGCAAATGTTGCTTTCATGTGCATCTTCTTGGAGTAGAACTAAATTGCTTCATTATGGTAAACCTATGCATTAAGTACCTTCCTACAGGTTAACTGAAGGTTTCTTCATAATGGAATAACTCTTAGGTCCAATGTCATGCAAAATCCCGAGTGCCTGTGGCCCATTACAGTTCATGCTGTGTTATATTTAGACGGTAAGACTTGTACATTTTGTGCCTTGTGCTTTGCTTGTTCTCTCACTTTTTCCACAATGTTTTCTAAAGTTTGTTTAGAAGGTTCATGTTATGTTTTCTGGTGAAAATTTCTACATAAGTATGCTTGCAAACAACTAATCTTAGGTTAAAATTTGCTTATCTTTAATGAAAGTAAACTATCCAACTGTATCCAGCCATCAGCACCTCTTCTTCCCATGACAGGCAAGAGACTTGCAGAGGTGCAGTGCTTTGCCACATGGCTGGGTATAGAGCAGTCCATTGAGTGATGCATCTTTTCTATCTTTTCCACAGGAACTTTTCCATTTCCATAACTTCTTGCAGCCCTTGATTCCTGAGTGGCCTTTCAGCTACACTGACCAGCCACCCTGGCTTTCTCCCATAGGATTTTGTGTCTTCCCTTGCTAGTATCTTCTGTTTTGAATCCCTGAGCTAGGAACAACTCCTTGTTGACAGTCCTTCCTCTGTCTGTCGTTTTTACCTTTTTACCTCTCTGCAGACTTCCTTGCTGTTTTTTCTCAGTGGTGGAAACAGAGGCAGCTGCTCAGTTTCAGAGCTGGGCACTGCATCCTGGGGCATGTGAAGCTCTGCTGGGGCAGCAGGGCTGTGGGGCAGGGGCATGCTGCGAAGGAGCGCTCAGCTCCCAGCTCCCTGCAGCATTTACCAAGCGCTGTGCTCTGTGTCACTCTCTGCGTAAGCCTGCAGTGAACCACTGAAGTGTGAGAGCTTAGGTGATTTTCTGTTGTAGTGGCTACCTAGGAAGAATTAAAATGCTTGGCAATAGATAATGAAACTAATGATTACAGAGCTTTCTCACTTGTACTGTTAACAATTTTATAGTATTATACGTACTGACATGTATGTGGTGGCTTGTACTTAATTTCCAATTTTAATGGCTTTTATGTTGCTTTTCCTTAAAAGGTAAATTAAACAATGATTCAGGTGATGTAGTTGTGTGTGTCTGGCTACCAGTTGTACAAAGAGTTTTCTTTCTTGAAAGGTTTAACCTCTATACTCATAAATGACAGAATCATAATTCTGCAAGTATACCAAAGAGAAAACATTGCACAGAGTTCTTATGAGAACTTTTTGAAGTTGATTAATGTTTCATAGACTTTATTTACAATATATATAATAAGGTTTTCCATAATTCAAAAGTATGCTATTTGATCTTGCAGCATTTATTGAACTAAGAGTTTTTATAAAATGCATAAACAAATATATCAAACCAATGATAAAAGTACTCCAGAGTAAAATACATCAATTGTCTGAGAACTCTGCTCTAAGATACAACTTCAGATTTTCAAGTAGTATGATGTCAAACACACAATGAGCTTTTTACAAACAATTTTCACCTTTCAAGCAACTCCCTATTCTATGGTTGAAAAAATTGTTTTGAATTTATGAAGATATGAACTGCTGGGGCATAAATAGACACCATATAAAGATGCAAGCTGGTCCCCAGAAAACAGTGCTTTCTGGGATGATTGCTGCAGACCTGCAGTACGAAGAGTCAGTCATTTGGGAGCCACTTGCCATTCCCCTGGACTGGAGTGGCTGGGGAGGGGAGTGTCATGAAATATTCAAAAAAATTACTGAAATTCGAAGAAAATGCTAAAAGTGTAATGAATTTTTTTAAGCAATCCAAGAAAGCTGAGAGGCTGGTTGCTCTGGATTTCCAGTAAGAACAGAGTGCTGAATTCCCCCAGGTCCACAGAAATCTCAGCCACAAGGTGCCTTGCGTAGGAGTGCCAGCTGTGTGCCTTAGTGCAGGGACTGAATCTCACCTATTAGCCATGAGGGGAACAGACAAAACATCGTCAGTGCTGGAAGGCTGTATGCATGCTTTTATTCAGAAGTATTTACACTTCCTCTGTTTAATTGTCTTTTCTCAATTGGTGTTCTCCCATGTTTGTTTCCCTGTATTAAATAGGAGGGATTCAGAAGCACAAGGAGGGTTTACTTGGACAGAGAAGTAATAATTTTGTTTGTGCTTTCACTGTGTCCTTTTTCATAATTACATATGGTTAGTCTTGGTTTGCCTGGTTCTGTTGTGGAGGGAGGATTCGTGCAGAGGGTCTGTGGAAAGAGAGCCTGGAGCAAGAATGTCTACCAACAGTAAGCAAAGTGCATAATAGAAATATAAGTAGAGACAAATTTTGGCTTTTTGTTCCATTCTTTTTTTTTTTTATTTTAATTTCAGAATTTTCTTTAATGACATGTAATCATTCCAGCAGCCTGTGGAAGACTGTAACATATGCGTATTATACACAAGTCATCATTACTGTGTGTAAAAGAGAAAAATATCTTCCAGTGACTCCTCAGCCTGTTCTAACCATTGGCATGTTGATGTTCAGAGTGAAAAATTCGTAATGTGAACTTAGATGCGTACTTGTATCAATTTCACTAGCCTCAGCTGACTAGCTGCTGTTTTAAAAGTTCTGGGGTGTCTGCATTTGTGTCTACACAGGAATCCTATACCAATTTTACTGTTACAGACCTCTACCTATGATTGTGCAACACCTCACTGAGGACACTGATTAAGCAGTTATTTCCCAGTGCTTTTAGGAAGGATTTCAAGAAATGGAGTGATATTTTCTGTAATGCAAGTGAACAATACAGCTGAGGATAGTGGAGTTCAAGGGAAATCACAAATGTAGTGAAAACTGGTGATGTTGCTGGAAAAAAGAGACTGTACATTAGAAAGTGAAAGGTGGATTCTTGTCTTCAGGGGATTTTTGGCTCCTATAAAAGAATTCTGTATTTCCTACTTCAAAAGTGAAGGTGGATTATGTTATTCTTTGTTTTCATAGCACTTTTCTAAAGAATTTAGGAGAAAAGTTCTTTTGAAACAGACATGTTTAATTCTATATATTTATGAACACCTAGGAATAATCAGTCTTGGTTTTATGGTGAAGGGTTCT
Organism: Alectura lathami; assembly: GCA_013399715.1. Classification (NCBI taxonomy): domain Eukaryota; kingdom Metazoa; phylum Chordata; class Aves; order Galliformes; family Megapodiidae; genus Alectura; species Alectura lathami. Next base: position 4,621 of record VXAV01006290.1, on the reverse strand, counting down.
CTTTTTTCCCTCCAACATTCAGAACAGATTGCTTAGCATACACAGAATTATGGTCTTCAGTTTTTCTGTTCTTTCTCTTACAACATATGTGTCTTTCCAATTTTTTTTTTTTTTTTTTTTTTGTAGCTATGAGATTCTGTTGCAAACCCTAGGAAAAGATGAATTATTGCAAAAGAATTGTAAAGATGTCTGTGTGCTTCTAGTACCAACTGAAGCTTCCGATATTGGGGAAGGTTTCTTCTTTTCATGGATGTCCTCTGTATTTGCTTGGTCAGTTATGTTCTTATGAATATTAGCTACATGGCAGATCCTAAGTTTGACAAAAGCTACCATGAAGGAAAGAGATGAGTAGCTTCAGTTTAAAAGTAACTTTCAGATTTATGATGAAAACTTATGAAGTCTAAGGTAAAAATGGAACTGAACTTAATATAAGGCGTCATCTAAAATGCATCAATTCCAAGAAGAAAAATAAAAAGTGTGTATTGGCTATTTGTTAGTTAAAAAAAAACAAAATATTTATTCTTTCTCAAAAAAAGAAAAAAGAAGCATTTAACAATGCAAAAATGAAAATGTTACAGGCTACTCTTCAGTATTCATGTAACACACTTCTTAGGATCTGAAGCCTCTTACCACATAATTGTTGAATACCTGAGCAGAGATTGAAGAGAAAAGTAGAGAGTGCTATTTTACTGAAGGTAGTGAATGACAGAATTAAATTATCTAATAGGCATAGCCCTTCATTTACAGCAGCAGGTTCTGCTCTTCCCAGTGTGATCTTGCAACATTCCAAACACTTAAATGTTGTAAAGAATCAGTAACATACAATATGAAATTTATTCTTACCCTTTCATTAAGGATAAATTTCAATTTTATTGCCTTGAAAAGGGATTTAAATGAGAAGAAAATAGAAGGCAACAAGTACAGTGAGTGGGATTGGAACTCTTTTAAAGCAACATAGTCTTTTTAAAAAAAAAAAAAAATCAGAAGTAAAACATTGAACGCTGTAGTCTAGTGTAGCCAAACCGATTATTTTTCCTTAGCTTTTCCTTCTACCTACACTGCTTGCAAGCAACACTTATCTGAAAATGAATTCTCACTCTGCTGCTTTCCTTGCTGTGCTAATCACCTGTATCTTGAAATACATCTTCAGAATTGTTTTATTGTGACAGGTCAACAGATAAAAGCTGAATACCAGGGGGTAAATGGCACTGACTAACAGGCTTTCTTTCTCTAGCCAAAGAACTGTTCCAGAAAAAAGTTGGTTCATCATTGCTGTCAGGTCTGAAAACACTACTGGAAAATGAAGTCCTGTACTTTTTTGCTTGAGGTGAGATTTTGTCTTACATTCTGGTTTCCTTGTCTCTCAGGTAATTTATGTGATAATTACCACCACAGTTGTCTGACCAAAATCTTTAATGGTAAAGCTACAGGAACCTAGGCTCCATGGTGAGGGCTGAGCTATTATGATTTTTATGTGTAAGATACACAAGGAGTGCTCTGCCTCCTAATATTTTTTTCTTTGTCACATAGTGCAGAGATAAACAACAGAAATGCAAGTAGCATGAAATGTTTTGTGCTAGGGAGTGGATGTTTTTCTAGGTAGTGGATGTTTTTTGTAGCAAAGTGGGTAATGTTTCTATATTGCTGATTTCACCAGATTCTCATCTTCACTCAGAGCCATGGGGAATACGTGCTGTTCAAGTGTAAGGATGTATGAGACCTTCCTGCACAATCTGGGCTCCTAAATACACTCAGGGTGAAGGAACAAATAGCAATATTGTTCATTTATCGTGATGAGCGCAAAAGGCATGGCCATATTTCAGTCTTCCTTTTCCACGCTTGAAGGCTAATGATCTTAGTGCTGTGCTGTATATTAACTATAAAAGGTGATTTCCCTGGCTGAGCTTCAAAATGAATAACTGACGTATTTAAAACATGCATTAATAGTTTGATTGTGGATATCTGTATTTAACATAACTGCTTGTAACCTGAGCTGGCTTAGGATAGAGCATCGTCAATTGTTTTTCCACTATCTCATGTTTGTTTCAGTATAAGCATGGTTTGTTATAATCTCCTTTATTGAAATATGATTTTTGACACATTTGGTATAGTAAAACAGAATGTATATATTAATTTCCATGACCTGGGAATGATTCAAACCAAAATGTTGTCCTTGCTAATAACTGAATGCCTGCAGATTTAAAAAAAAAAAAAAAAAGTGTCTATGAAAGCGCTGGGCCATCAGTTGTTTTTTCAGAAGACCAATACTACAGATTCAACAGAAACATTCTTCACCGTGGATTCTGCACATCCAAAGTCTCTAGAATTTCCTAGTATTTTCTCCTGCTGGAGCATAAATAGCACTCTTGGTAGTAGAATCCTGAAATACATACGAATATGAAAATAATTTGCTTTTTAGTGTTGGCTAGGTCAGGAAGTTAATGGGACTGAAAACGAAGTGTGAAGTTACATTTTGATTGCCTCAACTCACCCCAAGACATCTGACTGCACAGCTGTGGGACCACAAAGAACCAGAATACAAGCACAGAGCCAGCCCTGGAAGGGCAGCCCTGCTCACTGTGCACCCCTGCCCAAGCCGTGGTGTTTCTGTCTCAGCACAGTGCTACGAAAGTCAGTAAAGAAATGGCACATCCTCTTTCCTCTCCTCATTCCAAGATTGTTTTCTGTTCAAAAACAGACCTTGAAATCAGCAGCCAGTCAGGGTCTTAGAAACTGGTGGTCAAAGCTGACATCAGCTTAAGTTTACTTTTGAAGTCAACAATGTATTTACAACGGCTTGTCCATAATAGCTAAGGTTTAGAAAGCAGAGTGCCAGCAAAAGTCATGTTCGCAGGCCAATGAAAATAAAGGTTTTCTTTGAGAGGCTCCTTGAGAACAGCAGTTTATCTGACATCGTTTTTGTTGTAGTTGCCAGAAGCCTTTCTCTGACGTGACTCTGTCTCCAGCCTGACATTCTGGCTGTTTTCTCTGTTCGGCAGGGAGGCAGCCAGTTAGATAATACAAAGCATTTTTCTACAAACTTAACCTGCCTTACATAGCTTGTGTCTTCTAGGTGCACTCTGATACTCTTAACTCTTATTTCATTTTGTGGCTTTTTTGTTCTGCGGAAATAAAACTAGCACCTTACTATGAGTGAAGTCAGCCTCTGCCGATGAGGATGGGACATTGACTTAGGCTGCTAGGCTCCAGTGTGTAAAGCAGAGAGCTGCTGCAATATTCACTTGAGATCTGCTTCTGTCAGAATGTAGGTTGTGGGTAATAAAACTCAGTGCTGTATTATTCTGGTTGGGAAAAATGTGGTTTGCTTTTTTTTTTTTTTTTTTTTTTTTTTTTTTTTTTTTTTTTTTTATTTTATATATATATATATGTTTATTTCATTCATGGAGCCACTAGCAGCAGCTGTAAGCATACTCAGTCTCTTCTCTGGGGATGCTCTGAGTTGTGTTGGCCTCTCCTGACTAATTCCTTGTTTAAAAACAGAACAACAAACAGCACAACCCACAGCTACCAGCATGCCTCAACAAGCTGTTACACTGCAACTACCAACATCTGTTGTGAAATATTTCTCAACTATTAAATCCATTGCTCAGGCCCAGTGTTTCTATTGAACTTCAGAAAATGATACCTATGTCTCAGTGCCGTCTTTCTGCCACCGCAGAAGCAAGTGAAGTATGATTTGTAACAGGAGATGAACATGTGGTAAAGCTCCATAGTAAGGAGCTGTTTCTGATAGGTTCCTGTTCTCACTAGTGCTTGCTAGTTTTAATTCAGCTTCTGAAAATGTATTGAAGCCTGAAAATTGAAGCAAAGAGGGAGAGAATGAGCTCATTATTGTTACAGCTGACTTCTTCTTGAGGCTGTTTTCACAATTCTTTAGACACTAAGACTAAAAAAAATAATAATAAAAAAACAGCCTCTAACATGAAGCCCTCTTCTTCAGTCTGGTGAGATAAATCTAGATAGGCCAAGAAGTCTTCTCAGCAAAGTTGTAGGTTCATATCCCATACTCATAGAGTAAAGTAGAAATTGATCTTTGTCTTCAGAGGAAGAAGTTTTACAATTGTGTTACAAATTAAAGCATGGTTTAATTTACTTAGTTGTTTTTCTTGCTCGCTTAGTGTTGTTTGGATGGGATTTTTTTCAGGCTTATTCCAAAATGCCCCCCAATTCTACTCTGAAAGGTTTTCCCTAGAGAGAGCTCTACATTTCTGTATAAGCGATCTTCAACTATAGGCACAAATCTAATCTTACTACTTTAATTTGCAAGATAATGTATTTCCTCTCTCAATATTTGATTTAGACTTGTTTTTGAAAAGAGTATAAAGGAAAAAGGATATAGGAGACAGGCTGTCACTAAGTTGATGCTGAAAGAACACATAAGATTTTTTCCTCTCCTTCATTTTCATGGGCATACATAACAAATACTCTGACAGAGGGAATGCTAGGAAAATGTACAGAAATACTGCACTTTTGGTCAATGACCTTTGCTACTGAAATTAACGTGTGCCTTCTGCAGCTGTCTGGAAATGGTTTAGCATTCTAATGACTAACTTCAGGGACAAAAAAAAAAAGGGGGGGGGGGGGGGGGGGAAAAAAAAAA
>VXAV01006287.1:15289-29580 GCA_013399715.1 Alectura lathami | reverse complement strand
GCTCTCTTTCTCATGCTGTAGAGCAGTAAACCAGTACAAGCTTTTCCGCACCCCCCCGTCAGTCGTGTGTTTAGGGCTCCACATAGCATGAGCCACAGCAAATCTTACTTAAAGCAGGGAGAGGAGAGCAACTGAAGCATCAGTCTGTGGACTATAGACAAAGTTTTGATATGATGCTCTGCTGAACACAATTATGGAGTATTAGCCCCTTCTTAAGAAAAGAAGGTCTATGAAAACGTATTTTTAAAACCACCCAAATGCTTTCATGAAAGAAGCAGTAAGTGCACAAAGCAGGAATATGCACAACGCATCTTTCTCACGCACTTGCACACAATTATGTCAGAGCTCCCAGGGGGAAACTGCTACTGAGCCAGTGACCTTCCCAAAACATCCAAAGCTGCTTGTGTTATGACAGTGTGATGATTAAACAGGGATGAGGGCAGTCTCCTCCAAACTACCTGTTATGCAAGGCTAAACACTCAAACTCCATTTTGTAGATCAACTGTCAGCTGAGGAAGGGAGAAACAAAATTCTGACTTCCTTCTGCATGGCAGAAGATTCTGCCTGCACGCAAGGGAAACTGCTGTTTTCAGCACTCACCAACCAGCAAAACACAAGATGCAGAATTTCCACTTCTGTTATAACATAAATCAACTTTAGCCAGGTCAAAAGTGACAATTACAAATTTAGCAAGAGGCACTAGCATTTGCACCGCATTTGCAATTAGCATCCCAAAGGAGAAAGGCACATACCTACTCCAGGATGAGAAAGGATTAGTAATACCCACAAGATCATTTAAAGAGCACTGCTGGTATTTTGACAGCCTTACTGCCTCTCCTTCAACCAGTAGTTGTGTGAACAGCTGCCCTCTGATTTAAAAGTGCTGGTGGTAGACAGCAGGGCAACTGGGAGAGCTTCTCCTTGGTTAGAAAGGCTGAACACTGATAAAGTCTAACTCTCCTCTTCGCATAGCCATGGTTGGACACTTCAGTTGATAAATTTTCAACCACCTATTAATATTTTATCTAAAAGCTGTACAGCAACTTTTCTTAGCACACAAGCAGGCATTTTACAGCTTGCAAAACAGCAGTGAGTGTGGAATTTGGAATGAGAGCCAGGTGTTGCAGAGAGCTGGTTGGTCATGCTCTCCATTTCCCTGGCAAGGGCAAACATCCTGAGCAACTTTGGAAGGCAGCTATGGAAAACCTGTGTCAATAAAGTGCATTTTCATGGCTTAAAGTCACAAAAAAACTTGCTTGTCCATGCAGACCAGAAAGCAATCTGTATGTGGCAGGGCCTGGGATCTGATGGACAGTTTCAGATGCTGACAGGGTTGTCAGGAACACATGAAGCCTTGACACAATGGCTCCAGCATGGGCTCAATACACAGTATAAGCACACATCTCTCAATAGCTCACCTGGACTAATTCCTGGAAACTAGGAAGTCCATGTAATTAGGGGATATGGGGAAGAAAACAAAACAAAACAAACAAACAAAAAAATACAAGATACTGTCATAGAAGAAGAAAGTTTCCTCAAATATCACGTCACCCATTCAGTAGCAAAGTCCCATTACAATAAGAGAGCAGTCCAGACAAGCGTGGCCAAGCAAAGCTAGGCCAACCAAAGCAAATGGAGCTGGCAGCACTGCTGACAGAGGCAGGTGAATCCCAGCGCTGTCAGCGTAATATTGTGCTTTAGCCCATACTCCAATAGCAAGTGCTAAGCTTGCACTAATTTTTACTCTCTGTTTTGCTTCCCCCACTTGTCTGGCATGATTTGTTAAGCAGTGTCCTGCCCAGAAGGTAGAGGAATTAGGGTTTCATCTTTTCAGGAGTTCTTTTTTAAGACAGTAAATTGCAAAGCTCATCTGATCCCCTCCATCCTACCCACCTCTCCTTGCCCAGCTTAAGCAGCAGAGATGCGTGCCTTCAGCCATTACCCTGTTAAGAGCCTGCAACTAACACTATAAATATCCAGTATTCAAATACTGGCATTGAGCTCCCAGAGCATAAACTACCTTGATTGAAGAATGGGCTCATTAAGGTAACAAAGTGACAGCTTTGAGCAAGCTTCCTTTGCAGTTTCTAAATGCGTCTGCTCTGATGGGATTAAAGATGTGGTACCGACTGGGAGGAAAGAATGGCCTTAATGTCAGATCTGCCTCTGGCTACATCATTAAGCAATAAGACATGACAGGCAGTACACTTCCAGGGGATTTTTTTGCATGCTTAGGTATGCAGTGAGGTATAATGGTCAGAAAAAAAAAGCAGTTTTAGCGCCCCAGGAGCTATGATCTTTGCACCAGTACATATTATACACACTCCTCAGCTAGCCAACCTCTATGCATTTCTAATGCAGTAATACTAGGAAGCAGTCATAAAGTACCATTTTTTACATCCTCAATTATTTGGGGGGAAAAAAAAAAAAAAAAAAAAGGATTCCCTAACTATAGGATAACACATGAGGGGGAAATTACAACAAAAATGCCCCACCCACTAGGCCTTGTGCCTTTATTTTTTTTATTTTTTTGGATGGATCAAAGTAATGAGCCCAGGTCTTTACCATAATCTCTTACTACTATGCTCAAATAGAAAAAGATTCACTCCAATGTCCTCAGCAAGAGGTTTCTATTTCTACCATCTTACCCTGAAAGGACATTTCAAGCCACACAGACGGTAGATCCCAGTTATACCCCTAGTGAACTGCCTCTCCTATCCGCCTTCTGTGTGTTTTCAGCAGTTACCAAGGTTGGTGTTGAAAAGCTCCCAGCCTTCTCCTCCCAGTAGTGCAGCCACAGCCTTGCATTACAGCATGAAAATTTAAAATCATGTTTTGCAATATTTATAAATCAGTAGAAGTAATGCAACCAAATTGTAGTTGTCTATAGCTGGCTGAGAAAAGCTGCTGAGCCAAGTAACTATATTGGCATCTTTTATTTACATAAATTTAAAAGGATTCAGTAATCATATAGCTATTCCTATTTTAAGACAGAGGAGGGCCAGGCAAACAAACAATAGTCACATGTTCTGGTAGGAAAAGCACATGCTGGAAAATTTCAGGCTGGAGCCCCAGTGAAGAAACCTAAACAACTAACTCTACTCTAGATGGCCCCACACAGGCTGGGCAGACCTCTGCCTAGTGGAAAGTGGCCTGATGCAGAGCCAGGAGCCAGCCCTGCAAAGGAATCTGCCCTTCACCATCCTCCTCTGAAAACTCTGAGAGTCTCTTTTCTACTACATATTTCCTACTGGCCTGTTCCCAGAGAGAGTACATCCTGGCAAGGGAATCACCTTGCTGAACTCCTATCAGTTCAACATTTTCAAGCCTATGTAAGCATGGAAATATTTCAGAGTTTTAACTTCGGGTTGTTCAAAAAAATGTTTGAATTGAGTGCCACATGTAGCCTTTTTACTTTTTTGCAGCAGTGTTCCTAGAAACAGAAGGTTAACCTAACAACAGTATTTCCATTTCTTATATTCACAGTTTGCGTTACTGAAGGTTCCTTCAGTAAGAAATGCCAGTAATATGCTGGGATAGATTCTCCTCCACGAAATGGAAAGATTTCCTTGAGAGAAATAGCAGCCCATCCCATCATCCTTTCTGACCATGTATCTTTTAGGAAACAGGCAATGGGTACCTGACTCATCCCACTGGGAAACTGCCTTACACCTCTGAATGTCAGTTTGTTGTTAGGTAGGACAAAGTACCCTTTGGGAAGAGGGCATTGATGAAGAGAGCTACTTAAGTATGTGTAGATAAGTATGTCTTTAAAATAGCATATGATTATTCTAAGGTGAGAACCCTGTTGTCCAAGAATCTTCAACCATATGTTGCTGATAAACATTTAAATCTTTCCAATTACAGAAAACAAGTGAATTCATACCATGTGAAATGGATCACTTTTAACAGACCCTTTGTAAACCCAGAATATATAGACAAGACAGACAATGGGAACGTGGGAAGCCACCTTAGCCTCAGTTTACTTTAGCTTTCTTTATAGAGTTACCAATGCTGCTCATTTTCCGCCTTGTCTCCTACATCCTTTCTGCCCATTTCATTTCAGCACCTCACTCCATGTTTCCCACCATAAGGACTCTTTGAACCATCTCGAGTCTGTACTGCATGTTTGTGCAATGGGGCTCTGTTCTTCATGTGCCCATAGATATTAGTGGAAGGAAACAAAATACAGCATCCTTGTTAGCATAAGAGTTATTCCTGGAAGGTTCAGAGAATTTCCCATCAAGCTGGAATTATTTTGTTTTAAAAGCTTCAGAAATGTTATTGTGCCAACTTTTCCCCAGCCCAATCATAACTTATTAAATGAGACCACAAATTTACTTTAATTGTAATTTCTTCCCCTCATCTCCTCTTTCTTACAGAGTTTCAGAGGAGTCATAAATTTGCTTTTATGCCTGTTTAAAGGCTTAATGCCATTTTCTCCTTTCCTGGCATCAGGAGTCCAGGTAAGCATAACCAGCCTTCTGGAAATCATCTGAGATGGGCATTAAGTCTCTTGAGTAATTTTCAGTCTGCAGACAACAGTGCAGAGAGTTCTCCATATGCAACAGTGCATAGAGAACATATGATAAGAAAAACCCTCTGTGTACGGCCTACACATCCTGGGCAGCTGAACCTAAACATATGCCAAATACTGTCCTCTGGCCACAGTTAACCTCTCCCCTTTACAAAAGTACTACCTAGTTTATCACACAAATGCTTTTAAGGCCCTGTGAACCCCACCCCAGTAAAAATCAGTCCTGCAATACAGCCTGTTTAGATAGGCCATCGGTATGTAGAGGGTCCCATACAAGGACTAGGAAAACAATATCTTACAAGAGGAAATACCTGACACGTTCTAAGAACATCTTGCACTTGTGAATAGGGCAGCAGCTCTGCAAGTCTGTTAAAGTCTTGTTATCATAGCCTGTCTCAGTGCTATGAAAGGCTTTGTATCAGAATGCAGTTTAGTTGTTGCATTTGATGCAAGCGGACATCCAAACACACAGCTGCTTGTGAGTGTCACTACCATTAAAACAGGGAGGCATCAGTCTCCAAATCTGGCTGGAAATTTTAGAAGATGGGGCTATTTTGTGACTTGCAATGTGTCTGGACTGTGCTAGAAGACAGTTCTCCCTTCACTCCCACATGCGCTGGGGGATTTCGACGTAAAGGTTTTGTTCCATCCTTGGATTTTCTGTGCTCAGGAACTGAGGCTATGTGCAACTGGAGCTGGGCTGGAGCTCAGCTGGCTACAGCCAAGGCTAGTAGTCAGAAACCACATAAAAAAAAAAAAAAAAACCAACTTTGAATAGTGCCACCACACTTGAACATGCACACATGCAGAAAGCAAGCCAAATTTTACCGGGAAGTTGGCACTCACACAAGTTTGTAATATGGAAGACTGGCAAATCTGGACTTGGGAATTGTCATGCTTAAGAAACGGAGAACATACTGCTGAGCCAACTGCTGAAGAGGAGACACTGTGTTGGGCGTTTTAGCCCCTCCTCCGCTCAAACTCTGTGGGCCGGTTAGCTCAGTTGGTTAGAGCGTGGTGCTAATAACGCCAAGGTCGCGGGTTCGATCCCCGTACGGGCCAAGCAGGTTATGTTTTCCTAAGTGCAAGTTCTTGTACCTTAGTCGCAGTAACCCCCACAGTCAGCTGGGGGACTAAAAGTTTGAGCAGAGCCATGCCAAAAGGGACGTGGGGATACTGGTGGATGACAAGCTGGACAGGTGCCAGAAAGCCAGCATTATCCTGGGCTGCATCAAAAGAAGCCTGGCCACCAGGGCAAGGGCGGTGATCCTGCCCCTCTGCTCTGCACTGGTGAGACCAGACCTGGAGTACTGCTTCCACCTGTGGTCCTCAGCACAGGAGGGACATTGACCTCCAGAGGAAGGGCACAAAAATGATTCAAGGGATGTAATACCCTCCCCTCTGCGGACAGACTGAGTTTGTTCAGCCTGGAGAAGAAAAGGCTCCGGGGAGGCAGACCTGACAGTAGCTTTTCAATACCTGAAGGGGGGCTACACGAACAAAGGGGACAGACTCTTCAGCAGAGCCTGTATATATGGTATAGGACCAGGGGAAGTGGTTTCAGATTGAGAGAGGGGAAATTTAGACTAGATATAGAAAAAGTTTTTTACAATAAGGGTGGTGAAGTGCCAGAATAAGTTGCCCAGAGAGGTGGTGGATACGCTGTCCCTGGAGACCACCAAGGTCAGGCTGGACAGGGCGCTGAGCAACCTGACCCAGCTGTAGGTGTCCCTGTGCACTGCAGGGGAGTTGGACTAGATGGCCTTTAAAGGTGCCTTTCAACTCAAACAATTTTATGATTCTATGAAAATGTTTCCACAAAATCGGTTGTAAAATAAATAACTGTAAGCTGAGAGAAAAGGAATTATTTAACTCATATTTGTTTACAAGACAGCGTATGAATAACTCTATGAGAAGCTGAAATGCTCACAGATTACTGTGAGTTCAAAGGATACATCACGTAAGTACATTGAGGAGAAATTATATTTCTCATTAGCAGAGTAATAGCAGGCAATCCACTTGAAGGTTAGAACACGATATTTGAAAGACGCTAGTGCTTTTACATTTCTTTACAAGCTGACCTGAAAGAGCTGAAATTTCTCCTGCATGCTACAGATAGGAATTGACCTCATACTAAACATAAGGAAATTCCTGGCTGATATAGAGGCAAGTGCTCTGTGGCTAAATTGTGTTTTGATTTTCAGCTCATTTGCTCATTCAGCCAGAGAGCTACTGACCATGTTCTAGAGGATGTCAACTTTGTTGAGGATCCCTTAACTTTGTTGGGTTTTAATCACACATTAGAGAAACTTTAAATTATCAGGCAGTGTTGTCAGCCAATAATTTAAAAAACACACAAAAACAAACAAAAACCAGTAGATGACCAAAAGACACAAGCAGCATCTACAGAGAGGTGTGGATACACGCAGAGCTGTGTTCTCTATGCATAGTGCATGTACATTGCAGAGCTATGGGTTTTGACTGCTTAGACCAAGGGTCGTTTACTGCTTAAACTAAGTTTACTGGAAACTCTCAGAACGTTGTAACTCTCACAACATTGTCTATATGGGAGCTCCCAGGGCAACTGAACCAGCAATAACATGAGCAGATGTTTTTTTTGGCCAAGCTCATCATAATAGAGGACCACTAACTGAGCTTGCCTGGAAAGAAGAGTAAGAAAGTACAACCTTCTCCTGCCAAGAGCTCATACCTTCGTGTCTAAAACTAATTGCACATAAACTAACTGGAATTCACTAAAAACAATTCTGGCACACGTTTGAGCTTTGCGTGCTTCCCATTTCAAGTACACGTAAGAGATCTCTTCAACTTATGACAGATTGAAGAGGTCTCTGATCAGATGTGGTCTCCAAGCCCAGAACTGTTCTTGGAGTTCAGTGTGTCTAGGAATCAAAGTACCAGGCAATAATAGAGAGAGGCCTCCAACTGCTCTCTTTTACTGCCTGAGGTCATGCTAAAACTGTGGTAGGAAAAAAATGCAAAAAAAAAAAAANGCTCCGGGGAGACCTCATTGCGGCCTTCCAGTACTTACAAGGAGCTTACAGGCAGGAGGGGGACCGACTTTTTACACGGGTGGATAATGGTAGGACAAGGGGGAATGGGCTAAAACTGAAAGAGGGGAGGTTTAGGTTGGACATCAGGAAGAAATTCTTCCCTGAGAGAGTGGTGAGGCGCTGGCACAGGCTGCCCAGAGAAGCTGTGGCTGCCCCATCCCTGGCTGTGTTCAAGGCCAGGCTGGATGGGTTCCTGGGCAGTTTGATCTGGTGAGCTAGTGGCTGGCAGCCCTGTCCACGGCAGGGGGTTGGAACTAGATGATCTCTGAGGTCCCTTCCAACCCAAGCCATTCTGTGATTCTATGATTTTATGAAAGACCAGATAATTTTCTCAGAGATGCTAACCAGGAATCTAGGAACCTAATGAACTGCATGTCCAAGAAAACTTCTATTGGAATAGATACAAGCAATCTGATATCCCCCCCAGTCCTTACCCTTCAGCATGTGTTGCTTGTTACTGGTGCATATTCTTCCCATCAACAATTTCTCAACCAAGCAATGCAACTAAAAATACCAACTCCCACCATGTTGCAAGAGCATGGCACAGCCTTGGGCACTAAGAGTTTCCTAAGAATATCGCCTAGCAGATGGCATGAACTCAATCAGATATGGATGGGAAAGGGAATCCCCAAGAGATGCAGTGACATCAGAGACACTGCGAACAAGATTATTTCTGTGTCCTCACAATCCATTTCCATACATCTCTAGACATTTCTCCTCATAGTATTCAGGACCTGAGCATCTTTGATGAATCACACTTCTTAGATGGGGATGAGAAAGGGAGAAATAAAAAGCATTTCCTAATTTTGCAGAGAAATCCCTGAGACACCAAGGGCCTATCCCCAACATGTGGGATGTGAGATGAACAGAACTAGCTTCAGAGCAGCGTGTAGATGCACTAGCACTATTAAATTAGCAGCAGCAAATAAATGCCTCAGGAGACATTGTTCTGCCTCCAGGAACTCAGTTGTTTCCTTGCCCATCAGCATAGAGGTACCGCCTGTCTCTGAAATCCTCTAGGCTCTACACATCATACTGCACCAAGTAATGGTCATGAAGTACGTACTTCCAAGTAAAAGATCATAAAGCAGGATCACAGCCGTTGAAGAAAATAAAATTTTCTAGGCCCAGAAAACAACAGCTGGACCACATCATACAATGTAACCATGGTAATGTGTTTGCTGCCCCTTTTTTTCAGTGCCACCTTCACATCTCCATGTACGTGGGCAAAAGAACCCCCCAGGACATGAGATATGCAAGTCATCTGCTGGACAGCAGAGCTGGGCTGACTCCAGTGCCTCCAAGAGCACTACAGCTCTGCCCATCTTCGCAGTCTGCACAGCACAAACATACATTAGGTTATCGCATAACGTATTTTGTCAGATGCAGCAAAACAGGAGGAAATCTACTAGAAAACAACATAGCTCTCAGGATCAAGAGGAGGAATCCTTTCTCATGCTAGAAATGCCTGTGGTTTGGTTACTAGACCAGCTTTGTTAATCATGACTTCAAGGAGATTTTCACTGTAATCAAATGCTTAAGCATTCCATAGCATCAGTAAACTCCATCCAAAGTGATAATTTGATAAATGAACGAAAAAAAAGTGCTGAGATTAAAAAGGATAGACTGCAGTGAGTCACTCAATTAGCAACCTTTGTGCAATGTTTAGCAGACAGAGAAGGGCTGTTCTATTTGATAAATGACTCACAATATAAAAGAACATAATACAGTAGCGATCAATCACAGAGGTGAATAAGCAGCAGCAGTTTTGTCCAGAGGCTGAGTAACATACGCAGCTATGCATCAGTGATCCACGATCCTGCTTCTTTCCACTCAGTTAAATGAGCTCTACAGAGCCTAAGCCAACTGTATCATGCAGTGTTTTATCTAAAGGGTGGAGATCAAAGAGCATCAGAGAGAGAGGATTTCAGCCAATCCACATAACTCTTCTTGCCAAACCCTGCTGCAGTTGTTATCTGACTCCAGACAACCCTTCAGAAGATCACAGGAAAAGAATTGTACAAATTCTACCTGAACAGTGACTTGGATCTACCGGGAAAGCCAAGAAAATTTAATTTTAATCCAAAGTAGTAGCACCTACCAACTTTCTAGAGAGAAAGTCTGTCCTTTTGCTTACCCCTGGATGCTCAGTCCTATCCCCATCCCAAAATTTATCATTCCCTCGGTTGTGCTGAAATGTGATTGAAACACTGCAGAGGAGGTAGGACACAAGGGCAGGTCTGTTTCACCACCAGTCTCATACCCCTCTCCTATGTATGCATCCTTTAGGAATCGGTCTGCTCTCCCACAGCACCCAACTGACCTCCCAGCAGACAAGTCAGGAAAATGGCAGAAACTTCTTTCAGGCAAGGAATAAACTGTAATTTTTAGAAGTCAATTTTAATATGTAATAGCCAGAGGAGCTTGCCCTGCAGTATTGCAAAAATGTATGTGTGGAGACAACAAGGCCTCTCCTAATACCTGCTCACAGAGTCTGAGCAAGGTTCAAGGTCCTTTCCCTCACTTTCACTGCAAATTGCAGACAACAGATTTGGACAGAGGGCAGAGTAAATGGATCACTTGAAGCCAATATTGGGAGAGCATGGGCCAAGAAATGCATGAGGAGGGCAAGCAAAAATGAAATGAAGTGGTTACACATTACAAAGAGGATGTCAAAAGGGGACAGACAGAGAGGATGCAAGTATGAGAAGGCAACTGACAACACGTGGCTCATCTCCCTCCAGCCATTGCTGACAGCGAGTGACAACCTCCTCCTGCTACCACTTACTGTAACTCAAGCTGAGAAGTGACATGAACTCCAGAACAGCGTCATCAGGGAAGGTAGCAGAGGTTTCTTGCTGAAAAAGAGAAAGCTGTCGCACAGCCTTCCACACTGCAGTATTCTCAGCGGTCCTGAGAGTAGAGGACAGCTGACTTTGCTCAGCATCACACAGGAATTCACCACACAGGCCAAAAGCCCATGATACTGAGACACCCTGTAGCTGTGTTAAGCCATGAAATCATTTTCTCTTTCTGTGTGAGGAGCAGAAACACATTTAGAAACACACCATAACTGGAAAGGAGAGAGGTGGCTGGCCAGGTGGGCACTGCTTTTAGAAGATGCAAATTCCTTTCATGGTACTTATATTCTGCAAGAGTTGAATGGCTCCATGCAACACAGGAAGACTCATGCAGGGAAGAGGTGCGGACCCAAGTAACAATACCCAATCTCTTTGCTCCCTCTTAATGGAAAATCCAGCACGTCGTACCACAGGAGAGCAAAAACCAAACAACAAAAAGAGAAATGCAGAGTCCAGAGCCAAATTTTTTAACATTGAAAGTTAGTAAATTTAGTAACATTTTTTCCTTCTTTTAAGACATGCAAATACGAAAATATCCTAACAATGCCCATAAAACTTTTACAATGCTTATGTCTGTGGTGATCATATTATTCATCGGTTAGCAAGCTTTAAGTGAATGGTGCAGCTCATTCAACTGATTTCTTGTTCAACTTTTATACGGCGGTAGATAATGGTACAGTGTGTCATAAACCCTCTAGAATACTATTGTAATGTCTTCCCAAAATACTTCTAACCTAGCATTGCAACAGTTGCTTACATCTCTAGAGCTAATTTCTGTGGAATGCATGAGGCCGAATAGGCTGAACTCAGAAAGAGCCTCAAGATAACCTAAGAAGCAAGAAAAACCCTTTTTCATACTCAAAGACTTTATATTCATGCAGAATTCCCAAGGATAATGATGTTTTCCCCCTTCAATAGAATATCACAACCAGACTCAGCTGCAGTGATGAAGTTGTACTGGGGAGTTCTGGGGAGACACCTCAGGGTCTCTTTTCCATTTACAACCTCTCTCCATCCCCTTAAATCCATTCTGGTTTGGAGGCATAAGATAAGGGGTTATTAAGTGTTTCACCAACACTAGAGGCAAGAGAGAGTCTGTAAATCCCATTGTTATTAATTCAGTAGTATTTCCACATACAGCAGCACATTAGCTTGGAAGGTAGCCCAAGCTCTTCCATTCCACATCTGTTCTTTCAATCTGTTAATTAGACAGGAAAAATCCTAACTACCCTACTTTAGCCAGACAAGCTCTCACTTTGATAGATGCCTGAGCTAACTTAAAGGAGTTGTACAAAAGGCTGTTCCAAGTGAGGTTTCTGTCTCACTAACAGTCCCCAATACATGAGACAACATCTCAAAGACAGCTAAAAGGCTGAATTCCAAAAGAGCTGCCATGACCCAGTTTTATGTCAGCATTCAAGAAAGCCCAGTATGTGCATTATTTCTACATTTTGACTCAATTCAGAGAAATCCACCACTTCATTTCCAACCAAAGTTTATAGGCCAGAGCTGTTTCAGGTTACAGCCACACCCTTGAGGGTGCCAAGTTATAATTTCCCTGTCAATGATGATCTGAACTCAAAAGGTAATTAATTAAAGGCATTCTTTCCTTTAGCTCAGTGCAGAAGGAATTACATCTATATAATACTACAAACTTGCCTGGGCCTGTATTGCTCTAACTGAGATTACATCCAACCTTTGAAACAATCAGGTTAACTTCTGACTTTTCTCAACATAACAGAACCAAGCCCCAGAGGCTTTCAATAGAGCAGGTCTGAAGAACACCTGTGTCAGATTAGGATCTCCAAAGTTAAACTATCCAAACTACTTTTTTTTTTTTTTTTCTTCCAGCTCTCGCATAATAGCAACAGATCTGCTCTTCTCCATCACAAAACATGTGAGCACCGTTCAATTATTTTAGAACACTGAAGCAAGCTAACAGAAGGTATATGTAAGCATATTATCCTCAGGAAGAAAGTTTGTGTTGCTTTTGATTTTTGTTGGCAAAAGCAACTCTGCAGAATTATGAAGCATCACCTTCCAATTCTTTCAGCTAGATAGAAGATCATTTGGATGCTGTGTGTCATGTGTCTGAACAGCAACAATTCCAAATGAAGTCAAAAGGAGCATAATACTTCTGAAAGAGAAGTCAAACTTGTTACATATCAACTACTTTTTCAGCATGAGATTAAATATAAGCCTACCAGTCTTTCAAGGTAAAATTAATATAACCAAAACATTAAAAGATCATTAAGCTAAAAAAAAGAGCACAAGATAATCAGGCATAATGTTGTAGCTGGAATCCTTTCATCTTTTACCTAACACAGGCAACATAATCACCAAAATGCAATTGCACTTCAAAAAAAAAAATCTTAAAAATATTTCTGGAAAATGTTAGTGACCTCAGCATAAGGACACGATTTATGGGAAAAGCTGTAATTAAAGAGATTTTTGCTTAGCCAGCCTCAAAAGATCCCAAGTTCGCATCCACCACCACCATCCACATCAACCACACAGATCTAACAAACGTTCATAACTGCTTTTTCTGTTTTAAAGAATTGAATAGAGAAAATAAGCGTCAAAGTCTGAAGACTAGACTGAGTGTATTTTAGCACTTAAGAAGGTGCTAAAGGAAGGTAAAATACAGAGAGAAACATGGGTTCATACATCTCAAAAACAACCTGCCATTGATAAACCATTATTACCTTGGCCACAGACTTCAAAGGAGCTTTTGTGGTTTTCACCAGATTCTTACTCGTTTGCCCTAATACCATGGTTAGAATGATACCTCTGAGTCAGCTTAGAAAGAAGAAAGAAAGAAAATGTGGATTTCAGCTCTCTGACATTCTGATTGTTGAATGTTTTCAGCTGATTGTTACTTCATAGCCAAAGCCAACTAACTGCTTTGAGTCAATTGAACAGTAATTGGATTATTCCCTATAGCTGTGGATCAATGCTGCAGCATTGTATTGATAATACAGCAAAAGCCTGTTAAATCCACAGTCTTACTGTGGTGAATAGTACTTTTAAAACAGATACTTGCTTCCATTATGAATATTAATGTTATCCTTCTTCTTTCTTACATCATTGTGAGTGCATTAAAAATATTTAGCAAGCTACAGCAGAATGAATGAGAAGAAACTGGCAGACAGGCCAGTCAGGCTTCCCACATCTGTCACATCCCAGGACTTCTGGATGGGGGTTGGGGTAGTAAGATCCCTCCCACTGTAAGAGAAGAGCAAGTCCGAGACCACCTTATGAGACTGAATGTCTACAAGGTGTGTATTTACAGCCTGGAAGGCCAACTGAATGCTGGGCTGCATTAACAGAGAGGTGGCCAGCAGGGCGAGGGAGGTGATTGTTCCTCTCTACTCTGCCTGTGTGAGACCCTATATGGAGTACTGTGTCCAGGCCTGAGGACCCCAGCACAAAAAAGACATTGACCTGTTGGAGCAGGTTCAGAGGAGGGCCACAAGGATGTTCAGAGGGCTGGAGCACCTCTTCTATGAAGACAGGCTGAGGGAGCTGGTTTTGTTCTGCTTGGTGAAAAGGCTCTGGGGAGACCTCATGGTGGTCTTCCAGTACCTGAATGGTGCTTAGAAACAGAAGGGAGAGCGACTTTCTACATGGTCTGATAGTGCTACAATCATGACAAGGAGGAATGGTTTTAAACTACGAGAGGGGAGATTTAGATTAGATATTATTACAAGGAATTTTTTCACTGAGAAGGTGGTGAGGCACTGGAACAGGTTCCCCAGAGAAGCTGTGGATGCCCCATGCCTACAGGTGTTCCACTCTGCCCATGGCAGGGGGGTTGGAACT
>VXAV01006287.1:0-15256 GCA_013399715.1 Alectura lathami | reverse complement strand
GGATGGGCCCTGGGCAGCCTGATCCAGTGTGGGGCAACCAGCCCACGGCAGGGGTTGGGGCTGGGTGGTTTTTAAGGTCCCTTCCAACCCCAGCCATTCTGTGATTCTGTGAAACTAGGTGATGGTTACTTTACAGGGAGAAATTCAAGATGACACTTTTTCTAAAGTTGTCTGAAGTTTTGAAAGATATTTTAGATTCTTTGCCCTGAAAACTTGTATATAAGAAATTTCACCACTATTTTTTTCTAGTTTCTTAAGACAATTACAGAAGACAGAACTGTATCTCTCTGTTGTTTACCAAGAAAGCTGGGGCTTCCCTACACATTCTACAGCATGCAGTCACATCTAGAGCCTAAAATGTACTCCAGGTGGACATTGCTGCCAGTGAGTTTTCTGTAATGTAGTAGGTTTAACTGGCTTTCCCAAATGACATTAACTCTCGGTCTTCCCGTGACCAGCAGCTGCAGACCTTGGTTACACTGCTGAGCATTGTCCTTCTCAGGGTGCAATAAGCAAGAATTCTCTCTTCTCACAAAGGTGAGTGTAGAACACCCACTGAAATGTGCTGTAGCTTGAGTCAAAGAGCCTCAACACCAAATGTCGCTTCACGTCCTACATTCAGCAGACAACCTAGAAGAAAAATCACTCATGGCCTTAGTGTACTTAATATACAGGCTGCATCTCCTTAGCAAGAGGCAAAATTACACAAAAATGGGGCTGAATCACTTTTAGGTCATAACCATAATTTGCCATGAAAAGGCAACGATAATTCTGGCAAAATATTTCTCAAATACTGATAATCTGCATCAGAAAGACTTTCAGGTGTCTGTAATACTGCAGGTGGCCTGCCATAGCCTTTGTCATGAAGCTTCATGTAAGTTAACCTAGAAGAAGGCTCTATTGTTTTATCACTTTAAAGAGCTAGGGGTGTCTGGGCTCTTTTCATGGTTGAAAAGAATTTACTTCTGTAATAAATGAGAACTTCAAACCCTCCTGCATCACCAGAGGTGAAAAACACTGTTTCTAAATTTCCCTGACCCCTGTTAGCTTGCTGCAGCAGGACTACACACAGATGACACATACACACACACAAAAAAAAAAAAAAAAAAAAAAAATTTTTCTTNNCTCTGAAAAAAAAAAAAAAAAAAAAAAGATTTATGCTTCTCAGCACTACCACCCTCTTTGCACAGGAGAGCAACACAGAGCACCTAGAAAAATACTCCCTTGCTGGCTCACTTGTGGTGATCAGTTCTGCATTCCCCTGTGCTAATAAAACCTAGTTTGGGCAGATACATCTAGAGCTGGCCTCCAGAAGAGAGGGGCTGGAAAGCACTGAGCTATATAATCAAAATTTGGCATATCCTATTCACACCTTACACCTGTTTCAAGGGCAGGGACTCGGGGTCTCTAAATCCCCTGCCTGAGGTGATTAATTAGATGATTATTCGCACAGAGAGCTTAATCTCCAACTCATCCAACAATCCCCAAAGATTAATTATGTACCAGATCTGCTCAGATTATAGGCCTGATTTACAACACTACTCAGTATTAAGACTGCCTAGCACTTTCTGTTATTCAGTTTAATTATAAGTGTTTGTGCTGAGGTGTTTATACATAGTTGCTTCAGGATGCATTTGTGTTTTTGGAGAGCACTGAAAGCCAAATAGGTTAGTGGCTCCCAAGTGGGAGGGGAAAAAAAAAAATCACTGCCAAGAGAATATTGGTTTGGTCCTGGGTGCCACATTTGGTAGAGAGAGAGGGATTTTCAAGCTCTTATTCTGAAAACCTCTAGCACACCCATGCTGTGGAGTATCAGCAATTAGAAAGAGGTTAGCATTTACCAATAAAATGTTCTTTCCATCACCATGTGAAGATCCACATTTGTGATTTTGGGCATTTCAACTGCTGAAATACCTGAAGGACCCTGTTCTTAGGTCTCACAGTGGATGACTTTCCCTGTCATTTCAACTGGACATCACTGTGGGCAGTTCTAGGTCTGGATGGGAGCAATGAATTTCTCATTGGTAACCTCCTACTGGGCCTGGGCATGCTAGATGAAGAGGAAGCAGCTCTTCCTCTTTCAAATGCATAAATGACATAGAAGTGAGGGGAAAAGTGAGGAATTAGCATTTAATGGAACAAGTTACAGAGAGAGATATAAGCTGTTTTGGAAATAGGAACACAAGAAAACAAGAGCCAGAGAACAGAGAGGTGGACAGAGAGGTGGGAGACCAGGTGGGGATATGAGGGAACTTGTACTTGGCATCTTTAAAGCAGGAACACAGAAATCCAGGTAGCTCCCAACATTCTGCTGTTTGCTATTATGTATGAAGGTTCAAATGAGATTGCTTCAATATTTGCCTCATAGTCCCTTCTTCCAATATCTCTATTCAAAAAAAGCCTTATTTTGTCAGTTCTGGGAGTGTAGTGAGTATCTTCACCAGAAGGCAGATTAGCAGACAGTTCACGCTTGTATCAGTGTTCATGCCTCACATAAGTACTCTCCTTCTGCCTGCATGACATAGCCAGGAAGGGAAGCAAAGTTGTCTACGAAGGCCAAGGTAACCCATCAGGTCAATGCCACCAGCTGTTACGTAGATGTGGAAGGAATGAATGTCAGAAGATGATCTGGAGCAGTGAACACCCTGTCCGTGAGTTAGCTTCTGGGTGCACAAGCCACAGTATGAGCCTTCAATAGAGACTCTGAGGGAGTTTAACTTCATGACTAGCCCACACTGGGTCAATAAACCAGGAGAAGGATCAAGGCATTTGCTGGACTGCAACAGATGCTTGGGCATGGCAGAATAGGTCCACACTACCTCGCAGTTTCTGTTTCAGGCTGTGCTTGCCTTATGTCCGCATGTCAGTT
This sequence comes from Alectura lathami, assembly GCA_013399715.1. Taxonomy (NCBI): domain Eukaryota; kingdom Metazoa; phylum Chordata; class Aves; order Galliformes; family Megapodiidae; genus Alectura; species Alectura lathami. The sequence goes on along the minus strand of VXAV01006287.1, from coordinate 12,387 downwards.
CATAAAATACTCGCAAAGAGAGAACAGTTCAAGCTGTTAGAGCGATCCATTAGGCTGAAACTTTAAGTAAGTGTTGCATGAGATTATTTGGAAAGGTAAGATAGCATCTGGACAACAGAGTCTGCTTCAATGATAACATGGATTACAGGCTGTGTTGCAGTCATTTATCACTTAGAAGTTATGAGTGCTGTAGGGAGAAGTCTCAAAAGCCAGACCTATACGTCAGGGATTTCCCAGTAATAGGATTACTCATCAAAACAGCACAAAGGAACTGAGCTAAATGTCTTCTCACAGGCAGGAAAAAAAGTGACACAGAGGTAGTGAGCATAGGTAGGTGCAAAACTGTGGCTTCATCAAAGCTGCTTTTTCTAGTTTATTGGGGATCTGGATTTCCTCAGGCCTCTGCCATGCTGTTTAACCACTGCCAGCACCTCTGAACAGCTAAGGGAGTCGTGTGGAGGACGTCAAGGAGACAGACCAGTGTTCAAAACTAAGCCATCATCCATCTGCAGTGTAAGGCACAGATAAAGCTCTTCATGTAGAAGAGCATTATTCCATGAACAGGACTCCTTCAGCTGTATGGGATGGCTGTACTGAATGAACATGCTGACAGCCCCAGAAGGGCAGAAGCCAAAGCATACTCAAACGAATAAATAGGTGTTAACTCTGTACAGAGCTATGGTTGTGCCTACTGTCCACATCACATAGAGCAGGTGAGTATAAGGACCCTAAATTTCTTTGATCTTCAGCCAAACTTGATCATAAATTCCTTCAGTCAGGAGGGATAACTTTCCAGAAATATGTTGTAACACCACTCATTCAAGTGTTATATACATCTTCTGACACTGGTTTTTGACCTCTGTCAAGGATAGGTCACCAGACTGGGCTGAACATTCAGTAATGGGATCCAGTGAACGCATCGAGTCAGCAAATTAGAAATCAGTTTGGAGGGAAGCTGGTTCTACTCAATTGTCTTGCTGATAGTCTCCCTCACTTCAAAGCTCACATCTGTCTCATGAGTTGGGCGACGGTTTCTAACTTTAGTTGACCCAAATTACTTTCAGCCCTCCACTGCAGCACACAGCAACACTCAATCTTTGCATTGTGTCTTTGATCATTGCATCACTGAATTAAACTGGCCTGCAAAGACAGCTTTACAGGAAAACACATTTAGATGTGTCTGATTGGAGATTCAGCTCTCTTTAACACAATTAATCCCTGACTTGAAGTGGTAGACAGGGGCAATGAACACAAAACCTGTTTTATTTCTGCAAGGTGCTGAGTTTCTCTGCACTCTATCACATCTAAGAGCAATTACTCACTCAAAGATGGTCATGTCGTATTCTGGTTCTCCATGAGATGGTCCTGTAGGTAGAAGAAACAAGCTTTCCTGAAGTCTTAGTTAAGAAAAAATATTTGCAGACCCCTGCAGTCGGCCCCAGCTCTTGACTAGCCTTTAACTTCATCAGGGACAGGAGACTAGGCTATTCTTCCTTTGCATCCTAAAATCTTTCCTGTCTGTCTCTTATTTCCACAACAAACATTCACACTCTGCGAATGCCATTTTTTCATATGAAAAAGATGCTTAGAATTCAAGAATATATGCTGAGAGTCAAGATTTTAGTGACTCGTTTGAGGAAGGTAATAAATTGACTTTGAGTGTATACTGCAGTTGTATTCTTGCAGGGCAGAACAAATGTAGCTCTTGTTCTTCCGTACTGGGATGATTTTTGGTCATCATCTATTCTTGCAACAGTGCTGACTTAGCTGTAATAGTAGGAAAATAACTGCAAAATTATTGGGGAGATTTGGGACTTTAAATTCTCGTATTGCAAAGAAAAGTGAAACTCAAGCAAAAAAAAAATACAGCATGTGGGAAAAGGGTAAAGCCATTTTTAACCACCACAAATTAGCAGAATACAGCATAACTTGAGATTTTCCCTATTCATAGATACGACCCTTCTAAAAAGCAAAAAGTATGTGGTTTAGGTTTCTGTTTAAAATAAATAAATAAATAAATAAAAGCACCTTAAACCACAGGATATTATGTACCTGTTATTAAACTCCATCTGGCACTAACCCTTCAGGCAAGTAACAAGCCAAGACAACAGTTCTTTTCAGAGAAAAAAAAAAGAAAAAAAAGAGATTGATTTTAGCAGAAGCTATAGAAGCAAAATTTGTTTGAACTGTTTTTGCACATCTTTTCATCATGCACTTGCAACTTTTAAAACTATTTTAAAACAGGGTGGTAAATGTGTTAAATAGGTCACTCTCTGTGTCCAGCGCAGATATAAGAGGCTGTTTATATCTCCAACTGCAGAACTTTGACTCTTGAGCTCAACTGGTAACTGCTTGCGCAGCAGGTCTCCAGCGCTTGCCCAGAAGGCAAATGTTACAGTCACAAAACATAAATAAATCTGACTGCTCTCATGTTTAGCTCCACTCCCTGCTCCAGCTCACCAGTTCTTCTATATATGGCAGCCCTGGAGCTCTGACACACAGAGACCACAGAGGAGCACATGATAAGTTGGAGAAGCAGTCTGAAAAACTTAAAGTATTAGACAAGGAGGCAAACTGGATGGTTTTACAAGAGTAAGCTGAAAGAAAATAGGTGACAGTGCTGCCAAAGGGGACTTGGGTCCTGTCGCTGCACACAGAAGTGGCACACTGTGACACTGTTTGACTCAAAAAGGGAGAAGCTACGAGGAGGGGTCTGCACAGAGACACCCAAGGGACACATGAAGAAACTTCAGCATCAAACCAGCACTGCCTGGGCTGGGATAAAACTGAGGCACTTCAAAAGAGAGCCATGTAACATGTAGCATGAGTGCATACTGGTGAGGTGGGGTAGGCACAGCCTTGGTATCCTCCAAGTAAAATATTCAGGCATATGCACATGACTGAGAATCAGGAAAAATGTGAATGAGTGCCACCCCGAATCTGCCTCCTCTTTTTCTCAAGGAGAGGTATCTGGTGTCTCTGGTATCACAGCCCAGCTTGTGCCATGGTGAAGATTTCAGGTGTGCCAAAGCCCCAGGATTTTTTTCTCTACTTCACCATTTTATAATGTAGGAAAGAGAGGAAGACGAATCAAGATGCATTCTGACACAGTTTTACAGGACAGATGGGAGTTCATGGTGGGAGGAGGAGAAAAGAAGCTCAAGGAGTTGGATCTCTATCTGTAGGCTACAAGGGGGTGCTCTGGAGGGGATTGGCCTCTTCGGGCCTCTGAGAGCCTGGAGGCAAAGCACTGGCCCCTTGACAAGTGAGCAACGTGCCCACCCTCCCCAGGCACCTGTACCTCCCTTACAAGCATCAGTGCCACCAGTGCAGAGGCGGCCAGAGCTCCAGCAGTCTGCTGAGAGGCCAAAAATAGTGCTGGAGCTTCTCCAGTGCAAGCGGTGATTCAATTCAATTAAAAGTAGGTAAGCAGCATTTAGCCTGAATTTTCCCTAGAGCAGGGGCTCCGTATGAGCCAGGAAGAGTAAAGGAGACCTTTCCAAGACCTGTGGCCAGCCTGCTGAAAAACAGATTTTATAGCTCCAGCTCCAGCACTCTAGAGAGGATAAGAAAATATGGGAAAGAAGGGCAGGGATGCACTTTCCAGTGTGTAAAAGGTAAAACTCAAATAAAGATTATGAAACTCTCCTCTCTACTGGGGATAGACCATTAGACTTAAGATGCAGTAAGGTCTAATGCAGGTCTCCCCTAGGGAGAGCTTTCCAGTGCTTGGGAAAATGAGAGTGCTGGAATACCCCACCTGGAGAGGGCAGTGGAGCCCCCATCTTCTGAAGAGCAGCATAAGCAATGAGTCAAATACTGTTGAGTCTGAAATAAGGGATTAGATTAGATGATTAGATTATAGAATCCCATATAACCCTTTCCAGGAATAATATTTCATAAAAGCTCAGAGCCACATTGTGTTTACTACCTTGCATAAGTGCTTTTACATCCAATTGTGACTGCTCCTATCTCTGAACTATACTAAGGGCTCAAGAAGACTGAATGAGACCAGAAAAGTTCTGAGCCCTATAAAGACAGAGGATTTTAAACAGGGTCTATTCTTTCTCTTTCCATGTGCCTCGCAGAGGCACGATTTGAAACCAGAGCCCTAAATCCAAGCCTGGCTATGAAGAATCTGTGACTTGAAAGGCTTTGGAAACCTCCAAGACATTTCTGTAGTTGCTACTATTTTATAGCAGAACAGCATTGCATCAGCTCTTCTGCAGGCTCCAGTGAATCTCCTTTACCTTTCAAGAGGTAATTCTTCAGCAGGGTGTATTGCAGGGGAGTTCAAAACACCTCTCTGATGGCACAGGAACTGGATAAGCTACTGCCTACCCTCCTTGTGGGCCAGCTGTACGCGAAGGAAGGAGAGTCTGGAAAGCCATGTTGCACCAAAGCTCTGAAAGCAACTAGGTGTCTTGTCCAGGAATCTCTCTTTTTATGAATAAATCCTGTTAGAGATGTGGGAGTTAGAAGGGAGCACAAGTAGAAGCACTTCAGACACAGAAACTGACGTGTTCCATCTGATGGCTGAAAAGAGTTTGTGAGACATTTTTTGGAGAAGCAGGAAACCAAAGGATACAGCAAAAGATACAGTGACTAAACAGGAACAACGAACTAGATCAATAAATTCTCTCATCACATGCAGCACTACTCAGCATAAAAACATTAGGAAAAAAAAAAAAAAGAGTAAGGCCTGTGGGTGGTGAATGCTGTGCTTGGTCTTTGCATTTCTTCTGCTCCTCTGCCCTTTTGTTCCTGTTTTTGGGCACAGCAAGAGAATTATGGAAACAAATCAAGAGTCAGTCATACACAGGAGGAGCAAAATCTCAGACAGCAGCTATCAGAAAGCAGAACATATGTTTACTGTCATCTTCCTCACCACATTTGAAAAGCCACCTTAGTTCCAAGGGGGAGAAAAATCCTTTTGCAAGTCTCTTGGAAGAGAGAAGAGCACCTCATCAGTTGGGTGCTGGCTCAGCTCGCAGTGGTAGTTCATTTCCCTTCATCTGTGCGATCCTCCCCAGTGCACTGATGGAGCCTGTGATTAATTCAGCTCTTTATTCGAGCTTAGTGCTGTTCCACATTCATTTCCCTGCAGTGGAAGAAAGCAGCACATTTTGGGCCATTGTTTCAGGTGGCTCCTATCGCCACCTCTCGCAGGGATGTGCCTTCCAAGACCTGCACCTAGCCACACTTTTCCTGAACACCTGCAGGGACAGTGAATCCACCACCTCCCTGGGCAGCCTGTTCCAATGCCTGACCACTCTTATGGACAAGAAATTTTCCCTAATATCTAACCTGAACCTCCCCTGGCACAACCTGAGGCCATTACCTCTTGCCCTATCGCTAGTTACCTGGGAGAAGAGGCCGACCCCCACCTCGCTACAACCTCCTTTCAGGTAGTTGTAGAGAGCAGTGAGGCCTTGTTGGCTCCTGGACAGTTCCACCTAGCAGCTCCACAGCACCGCCACTACCACAGTTGTGTCTGGGGGGTCAGAGCAGAAAGTACCAGGAGAGTTTGGCATCTTCAGGATAAAGCAAAATTTCACACCTGGACATTTGCCTTCACTGACAATTTCAGTTGGGATATGAGCAACCAGGTTATCCTTTCACTGTCACAAGAAGATTTTGTGGCACAACTTTCTGACAATTTTTTTTTTTTTTTTTTTTTTTTTTCTACAGGCTGAGATTGGGCAGGTAGTAAAAAGATTCTCAGAGAGAGGAAGAATACAGAATGAAAAGTCTTGAGCTGACACATTAATGAGAATCAGAGAGCAAGTGAAAAGTAATACTTACTGAGTTGTTAATGAGTTTTGTTTGGCAAAACAGTCATGGCCACATGCTAACTATGACATGCCACAGCCAACACATTTGCTTGTTAGGAACTTTTGACTTCAGTTGCTCACCAGGAAGCTGCAAGGTACTCTCATTAGAAGAGTTATCACTAGGAAATCAAAGCTTGCTAATTAATATAACTCAACAAAACAGATGATGGATTAGAATTGTAGACAATGATGTTTAGACATGTATTTCTGAAGTGCTCTCTTTTGTTTCAGAATCTGCATTATTTTATTATCTCCAGGAAGAAAACTCTCTATTTCATTGACCTTGTCAGGCCAATGAAGCGCACCTAGCTTTATTCTGCTAAATCTGCAAACTTATATTCTTCCCTTCCCCTCAAAAATCAAGACCCACAGCTCTACTCTTGGCTTCATTTGCAGCCATTGTGTTTCTGGATCTTGTTCTTCAGTCCCAGACCTCTCTTTAATTCAGATCTATAAAAACAAGTTGGCAATGTTGGACTGATACTTTTAATCTCCCAAACAAGGGAAGTTTGAGAGTGTGAGTTTATTTATTTATTTATTTTTGTCTGTGGAATGCAGGGGAGCTACTAGGAAAAAAAGTTTTTTGCCTGTTATGTTTTTGATATAGTAATTAATAATCTTGGGGGTTTATTCTTACTATGTTTGGTAAAAGATAAACAGGAATATAAAGCAGCAACTAACTGGGATGGAAAAGAAACTACTGGTAACCAGAGGGTATGTGATATGCTTCAAGATGCTGTCAAGAGTGTAACTAGACATACAGCACATAACAGCATAATTCTTGGAGCACAAGGCAATACTTTGGTTTTGCTTCCTCTCTGCATTTCTCCTTCACCCCCAGGAATGTGTCAGCCAGCAACAAAACTGTCTACACAAACTCACTTATGTGACAAGTCACCAGTAAACCAGTTTCTTAATTCGCTCCTCCGTTCCCAATCCACATCCCACCGTGAACACTTGTAGGCCTGCACTGCACAACATGAAGTTTGCTTCAAAAGAAGCATCCAACAAGCCTTAATGGCCACTTGAAATCATCTGAGCTTTACACAGAGGAGCTTTGCAATATGGGGATTTGCTAAAGCAGGCATGTTCTGGACAGTATTAATGTAAAGCAGGGTGTTGCAGGGGAGCAGATCCAGCTTCTGAAACACGGATCATGATAGGTTTTCAGTATCAGTGTGAAGGCAGATCATCTCCTCATCAGTTATAGCACTAAAAATATTAATCTAATCTTGATTTAACAATCATTTATCCTGTTCTTACTCTGCAGTAGCAGTTTCTAGCATTGATGACAGAAAGGCTCAGAGTTTCTGAAGTTCGTATTACAGAGGCAGGGTAGGATTTCTTAGCCTTGGGATTTCCTGATTAGCACTGATCCCTAACACGTTGACTATCCAGGAGAGCCCACCACATGCTGCAGGAACTGAGGCCTTTGGGACTTGCATGATCCACTGAGCTCCAGTGTTCTCAAGACACAGGGGTGGCTTACATACAGTAGCTTGTGCAGTGCCCAGTGTGGGCTATGTCTCCTGTCCATTTTCTTTACAAGGTTGGCCATCCTTTTTATTTCTTTTTTTTTTTTTTAAATCTTTTTTTTTGGGTCTTTTAATATGCCGTAATTTTCTATACTCTTGGGATGAGGGAAAATCAGATATTGCGCCTGTGGGAAATATTTTGTCAGAGTTCAGGACACTGTTTTCTTAGCAGAGGCAAGGCAGTGAGAAACACTATTATCCCCAACAGGGAACCAATATGACCTTCTGTTTAATACCTTCTGCCCTATAGCTATCGCACTGGCTTCCAGCACACTTAGCATTAGGCTTTCCTGAGTTCAAAGCTGAACTTGCTTCCTTCCCACCCGTGCCAGCAGGCACGTCTGTCTTCATCTACTTTCTCCAGTGTGAACTGACACTAATGAGAACAGTTAATATTCTGGTCTTGGCAAAGGGATCCTCACCCCCAGTCAACACACCTGTCTCCTGCTGTTGTAGGGTGATACATCCAGAACAAATTTTGCATCTTAGTGTCTGAAACACTGAACCAAGCATAAAAAGGCAAGAGTAAAGAAACTGGATAAAAGAGACTTCACTCTGTATTGGCCATGAAATCCTTAATGCTTCATGTCATGCTTTAGAAAATCACTTTAGCCTAAGACTCACTTAGTGATTACAGCCCCATTTCAGCCCCAGATGCCCAAGTGAAGCTCTGATGGAAGGATTAGGAAAGGCCTTTTAGCCATAGACAGGGAGCTCAATCTGTTCAGTCTCAAAAGGGAGAAACTGGGAGGCAACTTGATTACATTGTCTTCACATGGGGGAGATAACAGGCACCTAGAAGAGGTTCTTAATCTAGGAAAAAGGCTTAGCTTGTGGCTAGAAGCTGAGTCCAGACCAGGCCCAGGTAGAGATGAGATACTTAAAGACAACTCTTNAAAAAAAAAACACCTATTCCAGTGGTTGTGAGCACTGGGACGGTACCTGGAAATGGAAAAGCCTCCATGCCAAGACTCTGGGAGGTGTCCTGCAGTCCACACTTACAGAGCACAAGAGAGGGAAACCGATCTGGAATTTACCATAGATCTCACCTGGCAGCTCCTTCTGAGCTTAGCTAAGCCTTCCGAATAATGGCATTTAAAAAAAGGATGAATTAACCCTTTCTAGCAATCACACTGCAGTTCTATTTTGGTCTGAATCTACCTGGGCTTTAGTAGAGTTGTGCATTGAACCACCCTATCAAAACCACACTTGAAGAGGCCACCCAAAACAGCCAGTCCAATGCCTGTTTCACTCTGTCAATACCTTGCCCCAGCTGGGTCTTGTTTGCTGTCATCCTCTTCCATGCATGTCTGAACTGGAACAGAAGCTGTCTTGTGGAGGTAAGCAACACACTTACAGGTAACTATAGCATGGCTTTCCATAGTACTCTGTTGCACCTACCATCCCACAGGAAGGAAATGCAAAAGTAGGTTGAATTGAGGCACGTACAATGGATAAACCTACATTTCACTCAATTTCTCCACATTCATTCTCACTGTGTCAAACAGCAAATATATTGGCCTTCTTCATACTAGTGCCTGTCATTACTTGGTATAGAGACATGCTACCACTAGTTACAGGGCTATGAAATCTCTGGGTTATCCAGAGGTGGTTCAACAGAAACTTGCAGAGCTGCACAGCTGCTTCTCCTAGCACATACCATGAGTTTCCAGAAAAATGGCATTCCTTGCTCCAAAAATATAAATGCCACCAAGACAGGAGGTATATAACAGAACTGGTTCCCTTTCTACAAGCGTTTCAAAGGAAGCACTGTGCTTGCTGACCAGCCAGATCCCATTAGTGATTCTGAAGTACGATGCTGTTTGATTTGTTTATCAAAGCTGGCGTTTTCAAAGAAGCTTAAAGGTAACGTGGTCATTTGGGAGGGAAGGGAGAGAGAGATGAGGTGTACAGCACAAAAAGCTCTGATCTAAAATGGCCTTTTCAAAAATATGAAGTTCTTTGAAAGATTTCTTAAAAAGTCCCCAAAAACATTTACTGAAGCAATTACATGCTTCCTACCCAACACCTAGCCAGGAACACCAAACGTACAGGTACAGGGGGGTCTGCACGCATGTGCAAGCCATTGCTGGCAATGCAGGAGACTATACCCATCGAACACTTACCTGTGGTTCTAACCTGACAGCCATACTTTGCTCACACCTCCGCCTTTACAGGAGAGAGCGCATACTTCTGTGAAAAAAAAAGGGAGGGAGGGGAACAAAGCAAAACAAACAAAACAAACAAAAAAACACCTCTGCCAAAACACCTCTGCCATAGGCAGTCTCCACCTCCAAAAGACAAAGCAGTTCTCCACCCCAGGCTGTTTCTAACTGGCACATGAGCTGGCAAACACATGTCCACAGGAGCTCCTGAGGATGAGCAACATGGTGCTAACCCAGCCATCGTCTCTGCCTGCCCAGGGTGGTGCTTGGTCCTCTAGAGACCTAAGAGAAGAAGAGACTTCTTCCTGGAGCAGTGAAGATTTCTCCAACGTGGCTGCGGTTGCTAAAACTAGTGCAGGACAAAGTCTTATTCTGAGCAATTTGCTGCCCTCTTGCTGTAGTCCGAGCAAAGCTCTTGTTATTTAATCCATGGCAGGAACATCATGACTGTTAACAATGCCTCATGCACCCTTGGAAGCACAGCACCAAAAAAAGGCAGCAAAGACAGGTCCAGCTGGGCAAGAGCATCCATGAGTGGGTGTCGTCACTGGGGGAGTCCAGGTTGCCCAGAGAAGCTGCTGATGCCCCATCCCTGAAGGTGCTCAAGGCTGGTTTGGATGGGGCTTTGGGCAACCTGAACTAGTGGATGGCAACCAGCCCATGGCAGGGTGTTGGAACTGGATGGGCTTTAGGGTCCCTCCCAACTCAAGCCATTCTGTGATTCAGTAAGTCATTCCAAAGGTTTCCTATCACCAGTAAAGCAATCTCCAAGAATCAATCACAAAACTTCACAGGAACCATACTGCAAGTAAAAAGGGGACAAATATGGCTTTGGGCAATACCCAATACCCATGTTTCTATTGGCTCTGCCATGTCTGTAAGGTATAGGAATTCAAAGCTGGAATAGACATCTACAAAGTCTGTGTGAAGCTGAAATTTTAAAATGAAACATAACAAAACAAAACAAAAAACAACAACAACAACAAAAAACCTGCAGCCTGAACAGAGACCCCAGAGAGGCCCAACTCTTCAGCATACTTTCAAGCATCTGCAGATGTGACATTTCCTTTGTCAACCTGAAGCTGCTTGCCTGCCACGTTTCCCTCTGGTGAATTAACCAGAACAAAGCCCAGCCGATGGAAACCTCCCATACGCATGGGACCAAAGGGGGCTGAGGCTTGGAATCCCACTGTCCAGCAGGTAAATAAATGTCTGGCAGAATGGTCAGGAGATCAACCACATCTCGGCCTCTGATGGCACATGGCCCCACTACTTGGATTATTTATAACAGACAGAACACAGCCCAAAACAAACTTAAGCTCCTATTTTCACAGCCCCACTGACCTGAAGCAATTTTTCCCTCCCGACTCACTGCCTTAATGAAAGGTTACCACAAAGCTTCCAGCAGGGACAAAAGCTCTTTCATTGCAAACCAACAAAGTTCACAGCTGGGATTTTCCCCAAAGAAAACAGTTTCTGCTTTTCAGCCCTGCCCAATTACGTTCCTACAACACATTTCTCAAGGTGACAGGTGCCCTGGGTTTGATGTAACCTACTTAAAGTCCGCGGATGGATGTAGCCCTCCAGTGGTGAAAATAGACACAAACGGCTATGCATTTTTTCTGCAAATGCATAGGAGACAGAATTGTCCTAATGAGCAACGACTGTTTCTTCTCTCTGCTATGTGGGTTGCAAACACATAGGCATCATTAAATCCAGCCCCAGCAATTAGTGGGCACATGGGATCGTCCCACGAGGACCATGGCTCAAGGGCTGGGGACAGGCAGCTTTGAGCGCAACGCTGTGAGCACAGGAGGCTTACAGGGGATCACGGCTTCTTCATGTGTGGCCTCGTTGGACCCAGCAGCTACTCTGTGCTCAGTCCCCAGAGGACATCACCGTTTCACTTGCTGCGGTTGTAGTCAGTGTCTCATCGCCACTGTGTCGAAGAAGAGATATTACTGACGCTCAGAAAACAGACTTTAGGACATTGTGGTCAGCAAGAGGCTTTTCCCCCCCGTGCAGACTAATTTATATCTGCACAACGTAGGGATTATTTGGTGCTACCTCCAGGCCTTCAAGAAGAGAGAGGAGGAGGAGTGCGGGGGCAAGGCAGACCTCTTCATTCACTCCTCATGACTCTGGCCAGCACTGTTTTACACCACGTGAGCACCCGGGCAGAGTATCAAAATGTACCTGGGGCACGTTCTCATCCTCTCTTTTATCACCTGCACATGAAGGGCACATCGGTGTAAGTAAATCAAACCAGCTCCTTGCATTCTGGTACACTCATATCACAGCCCCACCGGGCAACTCACACACACTGCTTCCTCATGAGAGAGCGGGGAGAAAGAGTTTACACCAAAAGAGCAAATTTGGACACTGCCTGGATCCGAATGCTGAGGAAATACTCAGAGAGGCTGCAAAACAGGTCCAGAAGGAGTCTGGGTTTGGGGCTCCATGCCTGCAGGAAACGCGGGGTCCTTCGAGCCCGACCCAGTCAGTACCTACGGCTGCACCCAGGCGCTGTTACAGCCATTTCCCTGCCATCCTCCAATGTAGCAGTGCCATCTTCAGGCAAAATGCCTCCCCTGCACTGTGTCGCTGACGGATATTGGTGCCCCCATGCTGCCACCTCCAGAGCCCAGTGCCTTTGACCACCTCTGCCATCACATGTCCCCCAACTGGATCACCTCCAAGTCACTGACATACACAGGTGGAGACAGCCCCAGCCAAGGGTCTCTCCAAATCTTAAAACACAAAGCTGCTTCTTTTTTGTTTGATTTATTATTATTATTATTTAAACTCAGATGTGGTGAGGCCCTGGCCCAGGCTGCCCAGAGCACCTGTGGG
>VXAV01006284.1:71131-82480 GCA_013399715.1 Alectura lathami | reverse complement strand
TTGTTTTTTTTTTTTTTTTCTGTTCCCATTTTCCTTTTACTCTTTCCTTCATGTTGTTCACACTGTTTGCTGAAAATGTTCATTCTCTCCTGCTTATAAGAAGCTAAGAGTGAATAATGATACAGTCTAAAATACATCCCATATTAAGTGTAAACTATGTAAATATTGCTTTTTGGCCTGTTACGAGCTAGAATAGAAATTGAAACTCAAACAGTAGATCCTTAACATCCATATATCAGACTAGCATTACTGTAAAGCAGTGCTTTTAAGAATATGCAGTGCAAATATTCTTGCAGTGTAGGTATATTCATGAGCGTCGATAAGACAAGATAAAAAATATTACAGACATGTTCCTAGAAAATACTTTTAGGGCCAGATCTCTTTAACAAAACTTTTGATGTTTTCAGGAATGAACGAGTGAATATTCCTGTGCATTTTTTAGATCCATTAACAGAATTAGTAATTTGAATTGGAACTAATTTCAGATTTTTTGCACAGCTTTTTTTAATAGAAAAGCACATGTAAAAATATTTTAATGCATATTAGAGTTTATGTTATATGTAATTGAACTGAGAGAATTTAAGTTTTTATAGAAATAAAAATTAGTATGAAATTAGAACTTAATACAGTCTTTGCCTAGGTTCATTATAATCCCAGTCACAGCGGTATTATTCACACACAGAATTAGTACAGTTAAGTCTTCGTTTCATCAGAATTTTCAAGTGCACTAATTTGCATGATGCAGGAATAGTAACAGTAATTTTCTTTCTCAGACAGATACATCAATATTTGGGATTTCATAAGAGAAACCAAAAAAAGAACAAGACAGAATAATGGGGGCAAAAGAGTTTTATTGCAATTTAATGTTAATAGGGAATTTAAAATTCCTAATAATGTATGTTCAGTTTACACTATATGTCTATAAAGCATACTAGGAGTTAAATACATGTTTTCAATAATTTTTCCAGAATGTTTCCTCTAAGAAAGTTTAAATAATTACTTAGTATCCAATGTCCATAGCAAATATTCAGTGGCAGACAACTGATGAATAGGATATGGTAGGATATAGAATAGAATGGAATAGAATAGAACAGATCAGAAGAGTTGGAAGTGACCTTCAAAGACTATCTTCCAACTGCCTGACCTGACCACTTCAGAATTGATAAAAAGTTAAAGCATATAATTAAGGGCATTATCCAAATGCCTCTTCAATGCTGACAGGCAAGTGGCATCAACCATCTCCCCAGGAAGCCTACGGCAGTGTTTGTCCACTCTAGTGGTAATTTTTTTTTTTCCCTAATATCCAGCCTGAACCTTCCCAACACAGTTCTATTCCATTCCCACACATCCTGTCATTGGTTACCAGGAACAAGTTATTGGCACCTCCATCTCCATTATCCCTTTTAGGAAGTTTTAGAGAGCAAAGAGGTCAACTCTTAGCCTTCTTTTCTCCAGACTAGACAATCCAAGTGTCTTCAGCCTCTCCTCATAGGACATTGCCTTGCACACCTTATAGCAGTTTTGTTGCCCTTCTCTGGAATCTCTGGAATCTTTGGCTGTGCCAAAGTAGGAGAATCATTCTTTTTGATGACCATACTGTTTTTAATACATCCCAAAATGCAGTTATGAATCATGTTGAACCTGCTGTTTGCCAGCATCTCTAGACCCCTTTCTGCTGAGCTGCTCTCTATCCTGTGTATAGATCTGTACCTGTACAGTCTGTACCTGTGTTTGGTACTCTGTCTGAGATGCAGCATTTTCCTTTGTGGAGTTGCATGCCATTGATGACTGCCCAATGCTCCAATATACCTAGATCCCTCTGCAAGGCTTCTCATCCCTCCAGGGAGCCAACAGCACCTCCCAGATTAGTATCATCAGCAAGCTTGCCAAGGGTGCATTACTCCTGCATCCAGGCTATTGATAAAAATGTTGAACAGAAATAGCACTAGAAGGGAGCCCCACTAGTGACACCAGCAAGATGTAGCTCCATGCACTACTACCCTTTGAGCTCTGCCTTTTAGCCAGCTCATCTCACAGTATTGACCAAGCATGTGACCTTATCATAGACGGAGATCAAATTACTAAGAGAGGATTTTCACTTCATGAACTCATGTTGACTATGCCTGAGCATATGCCTGTATTTGTTCTTTAAATGCCTCTCAGCAGCACTCAAGATAATCCTGTCTGTAAGTTTTCCTTTCCTTTCCTTTCCTTTCCTTTCCTTTCCTTTCCTTTCCTTTCCTTTCCTTTCCTTATTGTTTCCTTNTTCCTTTCCTTTCCTTTCCTTTCCTTTCCTTTCCTTTCCTTTCCTTTCCTTTCCTTTCCTTACACAGACTTCATAAATTAACTAAAAATAGGTGTGTTTTGTTTGTTTGTTTGTTTGTTTGTTTCTTGTATATACACAGAATACCATTGTGGTTGGTGGAGGAATGTGGTATTTTGAACTCATTTTTGTGTGTCACCCTAGGTTATTTTATCAAACTTTTAATGTTATCAGTAACTCAATTTCAGAGAATACTACAGAGGAACCGAAGAAATTTAGTTCTCTGATACTGAATAACCTCATGTGTTTTATGAGTGTGATATTTTTGTCATTTAGTCAGTGTTTAGTCAGTGTTTAGTCAGAGGCCCAAAAACTTTCGCACACTTTTATTTTGTAACTCAAATTTTTATTTCCTTGTTTTAAAACACACTTTTGAAAAGCTGTAGCACATACCAGATCCTTTGCATTAAAGGAAATGCACAAAAACAAAACTAAGCAAAACAAAAATAAACAAAAAAAAAAACAGAAAAACAGTAATACTTTGTCGAATCAAAAGGAGAATCAGAGAGAAAGTATGGTACAACGTGGTACAATTAGATGGTACAATCACAGAATAATGCATATGTGAACTATCCAGCATAATTTGTTTTCTAACCACAGGTCTCTCCTTTGAAAAAAAAAATGCATATTAAAAAAAAAGTGTTTACACTGCATATATTAAACAGGCCAAAGAAAAAAATATTCCTGTTATTTTACTTTAATAAAACCTGAAGACTATTTGAAGAAAATTCTGATAGCACATTGCTGTTTATAAAAGAGGAAAAAATTATTTAACAGAGAAAATTTCTTTATTTAACTTCCTATAGCTACATTTTGAGAAGAATGTTGGTAAAAATTGGAATGATTTAGAAATATAAATAGTATTAACTTAACCACAAGAAATTTCAACGATTAAAAAAAAAAAAAATCCAGAGAGATGAAACCTTCTCTGTGACAATATAAGTCCAGCTGTCTTTTGCAGATATGCAGAAAGTGCAGACTGTTCAATGCCCACAATAACTGATTGTCAAAAAAAGCAGTCCTCCAACTACTTGATATCCCCAAACAATTAACTAAATTTAAGCACAATGAATTCTAAATTTCATTCAAAAGTGCCTGGTGAAAATATATTGGAAACAATTTTTTCACTCTGGAGGGAAAATTGAGAAAATCAGTACCTCAGAAAAGGACAAGAAAACATTGATCTTGCATTATATGGTAATGTAAAAGGAACCTAGCCTTGTCACTAAGACATACATCTATCTAGGTGTAGGTTCACACTCTGACATTACACTTATAACTGTTTCAAACCGCTTTCCTTCCAGTTAATATGCCAGAAGTACACACATCATGTATACCCTATAAAGATATGGCATCACAGATAGTGCTAGAAACTTATTACTAGGCAATAAATCAAATTTCTATTTACATTGAAGCCCACTATGTACTTTACGTTAGAAGACATAGATTGTAAAATGACAGCTTCTCTATAGTGACTACAAAGTGAGTTTGTTTAATTTAATCAAATAAATTCTATGGAACATGAATTCAATTATGGAAATAAAGGAAAGTGGTGACTTTAAGCAGTTTATATTTGAATTTAATGAGTTAGGTCATTGTATATATATTATATTTAGACCATACAAAACAGCTTCTAAAGACAGACAACAAGATATGAGGTACAAGAATTCAAAACCTGTAGTTCTCATTCAGACTGTCAGATGGCATTCTTTTAGATGTTCATAAGGAAAACAAAAATATTTAAATTAAATAACAATATTCTGAAATATTCATTCAAATTCTAACCTGTAATGTTTTCTAAAAAATTGCTTTAAGATATTAAATCAAATAGCCAACAGAACTGAAGAGTATCTCTGCCAATATACAAACGCAGTAGACTATTTTTCAATATATTTACAAGGTGATATTTATCTATCTTTCCTTCTTCTGTTGAGATCATCTATATTGCCTTTTGCTTTACAGAGGAAAGGAGGGAGTGAAAAAGGGATGAAGAGAGAAAGATAGACAGAGTGGAAAAGAGACCATTTTTTAAATCTAGTTTAATATTAGTGTTTTCATCATAATGCACTGAAAATTTAAATCATAAAAACAGTGACAAAAAAAAAAAAAATGAACAGGTCTCCACAAACAAGTATTTGCAATTACAAATCTACACAAATTGAATGTCTGATTTAGAAGAGGTAGGATATTAGTTAACCATTTGATCCCCAAAAAAAGTTAATTAACAGAACAAATTACTGTTTTGAAGACAGCATTTATTTTATATCAAAATTAGTGCTAGCTTAATCTTCTGATTAAATGGCTTTTTGATATGCTCAGTTTATGGTCTTTAAATATTAGTACCAGTAGCTACCAGCTCATAAAGGAAAAAGGGAACTCTAGAAATCATTAAAAATGATATTTTGTGTTTAAAAGATTAGAACTCACCAACAAAATTTTTTACAAAATGTTTTATAAGACTAACTAACTTGTTGGAGACTCACGTATACAGCATCAAAGTTAGATCATAGAATCATAGAACCATAAGATCACAGAATATCGAGTTCAAAAGGACCTTAAAGATCATCCAGTTCCACCCCCTCTGACGTGGACAGGGTTGCCAACCACTAGACCAGGCTACCTAGCACCCCATCCAACCTGACTTTGAAGGCTTCCAGGGATGGAGCATCCACAACTTCTCTGGGCAACCTGTGCCAGTGCCTCACCACCTTCTGGGTGAAAAATTTCCTCCTAATATCTAACCTAAATATCTCCCTAGTTTAAAACCATTACCCCTTGTCCTATCACCACCAAGCCATGCAAAAAGTCACTCCCCATCTTGTTTATAAGCTCCCTTCAAGTACTGGAAGGCCACAAGAAGGTCTCCACAGAGTCTTGTCTTCTCCAAGCTAAACAAACCCCGTTCCCTCAACCTTTCTTCATAGGAGAGGTGCTCCAGTCCTCTGAACATCTTTGTGGCTCTCCTCTGGACCCACACCAAGAGCTCCACATCTTTGTTATGCTCGGGGCCCCAGGCCTGGATGCAGTACTCCAAATGGGGTCCCACAAGGGCAGAGTAGAGGAGGATAATCATCTCCCTCTCCTTGCTGTCCACCCTCTTTTAATGCAGCCCAGGATACAGTTGACACTCTGGGGTGCAGATGTACACTGCTGACTCATGTCCAGCTTCTTATCAATTAGAGTCCCCAAGTCCTTCTCTGCAGGGCTTCTCTCAATAAGTTCTTCTCCCAGTCTGTACACACACCTGGGATTGCCCCGACCCAGGCGCAGCACCTTGCACTTGGCCTTGTTGAACCACCATGGGTTCTCATGGGGCCACTTTTCATGCCTGTCCAGGTCCCTCTAGATAGCACTCCTTTCCTCTACTGTATAGGCTGCACACTCAGCATGGTGTCATCAGCAAACTTGTTGAGGGTGCACTTGATTCCGTTGTCTATTTCATTGATAAATTTGTTGAAGAGCACTCTTCCCAAGACAGACCCTTGGGGAAAGTCACTTGTGAGTGGCCTCCACCTGGACATAGATCTGTTGAACACAGGCCTTTGGCTGTGACCATCCAAACCAATTATTTTCTGTTGAATAGTCCATCCTTCAAATCCATATCTCTCCAATGTATAGAGGATGATGTGATGAGGGATCATGCCAAATGCCTTGCACAAGTCCAGGTAGATCAGTTACCCTTTCTTTTTCTACCAATACTGTCACTTCATCATAGAAGGCCCCCAGATTGGTTAGGCACAATCTGTGCTTGGTGAAGCCATGCTGGCTGTCTTGGATCACCTCCTTGTCTCGCATGTGCCTTAACATGGCTTCTAGAGGATCCGCTCCACGATCTTCCCAGGCACAGAGGTGAGGCTCACTTGCCTGTAATTCCCTGGGTAACAGATAGAATGCAAAGTTAAAAAACAAACAAACAAACACAAAAAACCAGTTCAATATTTGCACAACATGGTCAAGAAATTTCAATTTCTTTTACAATTGTTATAATAAAAAAAACTTTTTTTTTTCTTTTTACATATCCAGAGAAAAGCTAAATATATACATTTAAAATGAAATATATTGCTGCTTCCAGCTAATTCATTGCTTTGAATCTTTCAATGAAAAAACCTTCAAATGAGAATTTTTGAAAATTTCTGCTGCAAGAATATGACTAGATCCTTACTTGTTTGGCTTGAGGAAAAATATAGAATTCTATAGCTGTTTAGATAAATCTGAGACTGAGATATCTGGGTATGTTTTTTGAGTAAACACTCCAGTTGAAAAAATGTATTCAGGTATGTGAACATACATACTTCGTAGTGAGTATGCCTAGATATCTGATGACAATGTTTCTCCCCACATAGATATTATTCACTGGAACATATAGGCAGCTTCAACACTCTCAAATAAATGTATTACCTTAGACCAAACCTTGGCCTTGAGGCTACTTTATACCAGCTCACTTGCATTCACATCCATTAGTCTTTCTAGAACACATTTTTCTTTAAGATAGCTAGTTGGAGTGCTCCAAAACAGAGCCAGATTAAGTAAGATATCAGTTGGCATGTAACAGCATTACAGTGTTTAAGCTTACTGCATGGCCTAAAGAGACCAAACAAGAAGGGACATATGACATAAAGAAAAGCATTGTTTGTCTATCCAGTATTATCACAGTATCATAGAATCACAGAATTGTAAGGGTAGGAAGGGACCTCAGGAGATCATCTACTCCAAACCCCCTGCAAATCAGGTTCCCTACATTTGCACAGGAAAGCGTTCAGGTGGGCTGTGAATATCTCCAGAGAAGAAGACTCCACAATTTCTCTGGGCAGCTTATTCCAGTGCTCCGACACCCTCACAGTAAAGAAGCTTTTCCTTAGATTTGTATGGAACTTCTGGTGTTCCAATTTTTACACTTTGTCTCTTGTCCTGTCACTAAGCACCACTGAAAAGAGCCTGGCCCCATCTATTTGGCTACTGCTCTTCAGATATTTAAAAACATTGAAAAGATCCTCTCTCAGTCTTCTCTTCTCCAGGCTAAACTGTCCCAGGTCTCTCAGCCTTTCCTGGTACAGGAGATGCTACAGGCCCCAGTCATCTTCGTGGTGCTTTGCTGGACTCTCTCCAGAAGATCCCTGTCCCTCTTGAACTGAGGAGTCCAGAAATGGACACAGTATTTGATATGTGGCCTCACTAGAGCAGAGTGAAGGGGGAGAAGAACCTCCTTCGACCTGCTTGCCATGCTATTTTAATGCATCCCAGGACACTGTTGGTCTTCTTGGCCACAAGGGCGCACTGCAGGCTCATGGCCAGCCTGTTGTCCACCAGGACACCTAGGTCTTTCTCTGTGGAGCTCCTTTGCAGCAGATCAGCCCCTAACATGTACTGATGCATGTGGTTGTTCCTCCTCAGGTGAAGGACTCTACACTTGCCCTCATCAAATTCCTCTCCACCCAGCCCTCCAGCACACCCTGGTCTCACTGAATGGCAGCACAGCCTTCTGGGGTGTCAGACATTTTTCCCAGCTTTGTATCCTCAGTAAACTTGCTGAGAGTGCGCTCTATCCCTTCATCTAGTTCATTGATGAAGATGTTGAACAAGACAGGGCCCAGTACCAACCCCTGAGGAACACCGCTAGTTACAGGCCTCCAACTAGATTCTGCACCACTGTTCACAACATTCTGGGCTCTGCCAGTCAGCCTGTTCTCAATCCACCTCACTATCCATTCATCTGTCCCATACCTTCTGAGCTTTGATACAAGGACGTTATGAGAGACAGTATCAAAAAACCTTGCTTAGGTCAACATCCACTGCTCTCTCCTCATCTACCCAGCTGGTGATGGCATCATAGAAGGCTACCAGATTGGTCAGGCATGATTTCCCCTTAGTGAATCCATGTTGACTACTCCTGATAACCTTCCTCTTTTCCAATTGCTTTGAGATGATATCTAGAATATGTTGTTCCATCACCTTCCTAGGGACAGACGTGAGGCTGACTGACCTGTAATTGCTCAGATCCTGCTTCTTGCACTTTTGAAGACTGGAGTGGCAATGGCTATCCTCCAGTCTTGACACACCTCTTCCATTCTCCAAGGCCTTCCAAAGATGATAGCAAGCAGTTTAGCTGTCAGTTACTCCAACTCGTTCAGCACTTGCGGGTGCATCCCATTGGGGCCCGTGGATTCGTGTCTCTGACCCATTTCACCTCAACCAAGGGAAAGTAATCCACTCTACAGAGGGTCTCTCTTAACTCTAGCATCTGGGATTCCTGAGGGGCAGTTTCTGTCATAAAAACTGAAGCAAAGAAAGTGTTCAGTATCTCCACTTTCTCAGTGTCTCCTGTTACCAGGGCACCCACCGTATTCAACAACAGGCCCACATTTTCCCATTTTCCTTTTCCTTTTGTTTTTCCTTTTTCCTTACCTGTCCTGGAGATACCCAAGTCTTTCTGAACATTAAACACATAGCTTCAAAGATTATTAGAAACAAACTGAGGGCATAATTGTTATATATGTATACGATAGGAACATTTCTCAAGTTCTAAACACAAGCTTTTCTCCATAGGATAATACTGCACAATTATGCTCAGAATATCAGAATGGCAACTCTACCTTATGCTATACAGTAAGATTAGTCTTAGAATCATAGAATCATTTAGGTTGGAAAAGATTTTCAAGATCATCAGCTGTCAACCTGACCTACAGAGTCCCATCACTAAATATGTCTCAATACCACATCCATACCTCTCTTAAACACCTCCAGGGATGGGGACTTCACCACTTCCATGAGTATCTCATTCCAATGCTTGACCACTCTCCTCATGAAGAAGTTCTTCATAATATCCAATCTAAACATGTCCTCGCACAACTTGAGACTGTGATTATTTAGTAATCAAATATGAAAGAGATCTAAGCTTGTTTTTCAATGCATTATATTTAAAGGACAGTAATTACATTTGGATAACTTTCAGATCATGAGAAGCTGAAGTCTAATCATTTTCAAGTGCTAACTCCTACACAGTCAAATCTGAAACATTAATACATTAGGGAATCCTTCAAATCTCACAGATAGACCTTCTGCAAGATATATCAAAGGAAACCGTATACATACTAGATTTATTAATGCAATATTCATCAGCTTTTCCTTCCCTCTATTCATAATGTTTTATATCTACTTTGTAAAGCTGTGTACTGTATATAGAAAAGTTGCTATTTCACAATGTCTAATAGCACAAACAGTATAGTTTCTTTGGGCACCAGTAAAATAATTGTACCACAAACTTCAGCATAGCTTATCTGTGTGTTCCCTTCAGAACAATAAGTGGGCTGTTCACTCTACAGTTATTACTGAACAGTGTTAATAGAGAATTACAGACTTTCCCCATTGTTGCTTTTAAACATAGCAATTTTGCTCCAAAAAAAAAAAAAAAAACTTTGTAATGTACCTATAAATATGTCAGATATATTTTAAAAAACACTGTAATGCAATTGAGCAGAAAGCTGAAAGGCGAGATGTACAAAGTTGACTGAGTTGCTGAGTCAGAATAGGTTTACTAGGAAAAGATAAAAAAATGCCCTCACAGACCATTTTTACAAGTTATCTTTTGTACTACAGGTTGAAGAGGTAGAACTGTCCCACATCCNCTGGTAGTTAAGAAATTCCCTCCTCTATTTTTTTTTTTTTTTTTTTTTTTTAGTTCTTTGTCAGCACTAACACAGATTATTCTAAATAATACATTACTATATGGAGCAGCTGGCTATCAGTAGCCCATGGAATCTCACACTAAGATAACTCTTGCCTGGAGATTATAAATTTGTTACCGATCTAAATTAGCTGGATTATTATATTTCAGGGCATAGTGCAATAATTTTTCAAGCTCATTATCCCTCAAGACTATATCATTGTGTATAATAGGAATGATGGCTTGGCTGGATGAAGAATACATTCTTAAAAAAGTCTTGTACTTTCTTTTTTTTTTTGTATGTGGAGTATAGAAAGAATCATGGTGATGCAAGACAGTGCTTCAAGGTCACCCTAAGGGCATACATGATTGAGCTTTTGAGCTCTTAGCTGTAAACAGGCAGCAATGGAATACCAAGGTTAAGAAAAAAAAAAAAGTCCTAAGAACCTTTGAGCAGAAATAAAATGCCCCTGGCTTTTATGAAAAATATGCAAGATGATGCACTAGCATTAGTGCCACCAGATCAGATAATTTGCTGTGTAACATTACGTAGTTTTGCATAAAAAATGCTGCATACACATAGACTTTTATAGTCATTTTCACACTTTGCTTCATCACCATGACACAATAATTTCCTGTTATCAGAAACAGGATATCATGACAAGAATTTCTCTCATATATACCAAAAATGTCTATTTATTTTATAAAGAAGGAAACAAAGTTTTTCCTTAACAAGACAATAGATCCTAACAGATGTATCCAATGCATTATGTTGACTGTGAATAAATTAATGTAATCTTAATTCTTCCTAATTTTGACCA
This sequence comes from Alectura lathami, assembly GCA_013399715.1. Lineage (NCBI taxonomy): Eukaryota > Metazoa > Chordata > Aves > Galliformes > Megapodiidae > Alectura > Alectura lathami. The sequence continues at coordinate 71,676 of VXAV01006284.1, read as the reverse complement.
TGCCTAGTCTTTCTCTTCAATTCATTTTTTTTTTTTCACTGTGTCAGTGCACTGTGAATTAATGGCTAAAGGAAATATGCATATTTAATATCATACCTCAAGATCAACGGTGAGTTTATATTATTTAGTTTGCACCTATCTGTCTAATAAATGTTTTTTACATGTTTCACTCTTTAAAGAACTATTATATGTGGGGTTCAACTGATGGTGTCAGGTTTTCAACCTCATTTCTCCAACAGCAATGTGGCAGAAACTTATTGTCACTCTTAAATTTGCATCATAATTTCAAACAATTACATTATTAAAACAGGAAAAAGTCACATTAGTAAGAATTCCAAACACTTTTTGAATTAAACAAGAAAAGAACAGGTGAGTACACAAACACATTTTCAGGCATTTTAAAAACACTGGTTTTAGCTAGAACTTGGTTAAATGAAAAATGTCAAATCATGTTATTATTTTTTATTGCTTTTGTAAATAAATATTCATCTAATAAGTCTCTTTATTGCTATTCCTTATGTAATTTGCATAGGTATTTGCAGAAT
>VXAV01006284.1:52112-71051 GCA_013399715.1 Alectura lathami | reverse complement strand
CAGAATGAAAAATAGTCTATGATCTGATAGTAATTTCACCAGTTTAGCATCAAGAATATAATTCAGTAAATTTATGTTACTTTGTAATAACTTTGAAGAAGTTATATGTTACACATTTACATGTAATCACCTGAAAATATTAACACAGGTTTGCCAGTAGATATAAAAATAATTACTGAAGGACAAGGTCAAACAATAACAGCTTTGAAGGAAAGGTATTTATTTCGACCAAACATAATTTTTATTGTAGGCAACTAGAATGATTGTCTCACACATCTGACACAGCTTCACTGTACACTGATATAAACATTTGCTGGAGAATACTGTGCCTGGTACTCAGGAGAGGTACCAGCATTCAACCTGCAAAAATTTTTTGAATTAAGAGTTTTCAGTGGCTAGGGAGAGAGCTGTAATCTCCCTGTGATGTTCTTTTAAAACAGATGTATACTACACTGATACCAAGAGGAAAAAAAGTACTTGAAATTAATTAAAAAAAAAAAAAAAAGAAAGAATAAGGAATAAGGAAAAGGGAAAAAGAAAACAAACCAGCAAACAAAAAACAATTTTCCTCTTAATCCAAATGTTGCCAGTAAATAACCAAGCAATATGCTTCATTTTTAACTCCTCAATATATTAATGGTAATATTAGAAAAGGATAAATTATGCATACTTATTGGTAAGAAAAGAAATTGTGTCCTCTCAAAGTTTTACAGTTCAGATTTTTTGTGGCCTAGATTAAAATTCTGATGTGACTATATTGATCTATTACTTTTGTTAATTGTCCCATTGTGAATATTGTTATAAATAATGGCCTAAATTACCTCATATATATTATGACTCTGATATTCTTCACTGGCAAATATGTTCAGGTCTGGAGCTCCTTTTGCGGTTAGGCTCCAGCATAAAAGGGCAATGTCACACATAAAATGACATTATGTTTAAACATAGACAATACTCTGAAATGCTGTATGTAAGACATACATTCTGAGCTTCAGAAGAGTGAACTTCCAGCCGTTTAAGGAATTACTGTATGAGAGAGACACTCTTGGAAGCTGTCCATGGAGGCAAAGAAGAAGAACAGAGCTGGCAAATCTTTAAGGATGCCTTTCTGAAAGCACAAAAGTTCTCTGTCCCCCAATGTAAGAAAACAAGCAGAAGAGTCACGAGATCAGTGTGGCTGAGCAAGGACTTGTTGGTCAAACTGAGAGATAGAAAGGAAACATACAGACAGTGTAAGCAGGAATGTGTGTACTGGGAAGAATACAGGGATGCCAATCCATACGTGTAGAGAAGGAATCAGGAAAGCCAAGGCACAAGTGGATCTGAACTTGGCAAGGGATGCAAAGAGTAACAACAATGGATACTACAGGTACATCTATCAGAGGAGAAAGGCCAAGGAGAGTATATCCCCTCTGATAAAAGAGAAGGGAGAACTGGCATCAACAGACATGGAGAAGGCTGAGGTACTCAACAAGTTCTTTGCCCTAGTCTTCACTGGCAGTCAGGCTTCCCATATCCCTCACATACCTGCACATCTATGTGGGGGCTGGGGGAGAAAAATCCCACCCTATGTAAGTGAAGAACAAGTTCAAGACCACCTAGTATGATTGAATGTGTACAAGTCTACTGGGGCCTGATGACATGCATCCCAGTGTCCTGAAGGAATTGGCTGATGTAGTTACCAAGCTGCTTTCCATCATATTTGAAAAGTCATGGCTGTCAGATGAAGTCCATGGCAACTGGGAAAAGGGAAACATCACTCCCATTTTTAAAAAAAAAGGGAGAAAGAAAGACACAGGGAACTACAAACTGGTGAGCCTCACCATTATGCCAAGGAAGATCATGGGTCAGATAATCCTGGCAGCTGTGTCAAGGCACATGCAGAATGAAGAGGTGATCTGAGACAGCCAGCATGGCTTCACCAAGGGTAGATAGTGCCTGACCAATCTTGTGGCCTTCTATGATGGAGCAGCAGCATCAGTAGGCAGAGTAACAGGTATAATCTATCTGGAGTTCTGCAAGGCCATTGCTATGATCCCACACCACATCATTATCTCTAAATTGAAGAGGTATGGATTTAAAGGGTGGACTATTCAGTGGATAAAAAATTGGTCAGATGATCACAGACTAAAGGTTGTGGCTTTATGTCCAGGTGGAGGCCAGTGATGAGAGGTGTCCTCCACAGGTTTGTCTTGGGACCAGTGCTCTTCAACATCTTTATCAATGACTTAGAAAGTGGGATTGAGTGCTCCCTCAGCAACTTTGCTGATGACACCAAGCTGAGCGGTGCAGTTGATACCCCGAAGGAAGAGATGCCATCCAGAGAGACCTGGACGGGATTGAAAAGTGGGTTCACAGTAACATAATGAGGTTCAAATAGGCCAAGTGCAACGTACTGCACTTATATCGTGGCAATTTTACATATGTGTACAGACTGGGAGAAGAATTGTCCTGGTTTAAGCTAGGATGGAGTTTATTTTCTTCATAGCATCTGCTATGAAGTTATGTTTTGGCTTTAGGTAAAAACATGTTAATAACACTGTTATATAGTTTTTGCTGAGCAGTGCTGTATAGAGCCAAATACATTTCTGTTTCTCAGTTTCTTGTACTCTCCTGCCAGCAACAGGGGCTGAGGGGGAAAAAGTTACTGGGAGGGGAGAAAACCAGCGCAGCTGACCTAAACTGACCAAAGGGATATTCCATAACATATGACTTCATGCGAAATTTTAAAATGGAGGGGAGCTGGATGGGGGTTGCCACTGCGTGGGGACTGGCTGGGCATTGGTCCGCAGGTGGTGAGCAGTTTCATAGTGCATCATCTGTTCTGTAAGTATTTCTATTAATATATAGTTTCCATTATTGTTATTTGTCTCTACCTTCTCTGTTTTAATAAAATTGCTTTTAGCTCAACCTGTGAGTTCTACTTTTTTTTTTTTTTTTTTTTTTTTTTTTTTTTTTTCCTGATTCTCTCCCCCATCTCACTGGGAGGCGGGGAGTGAGCAAATGACTGTGTGGTGCATGGCTGTCTGCTGGGATAAACCGCAACAAGATCTCATTGAGAACAGCCCTGCAGAGAAGGACTTGGATGTTCTGGTGGATGAAATGCCTGACATGAGTCAGCAGCGTGCACTTACAGCACAGAGGGCCAACTGTATCCTGGGCTGCATTAAAAGAGGGGTGGACAGCAAGGAGAGGGAGATGATTATCCTCCTCTACTCTGCCCTCGTGGGACCCCATTTGGAGTACTGCATCCAGGCCTGGGGCCCCCAGCATAACAAAGATGTGGAGCTCTTGGTGTGGGTCCAGAGGAGAGCCACAAAGATGTTCAGAGGACTGGAGCACCTCTCCTATGAAGAAAGGTTGAGGGAACGGGGTTTGTTTAGCTTGGAGAAGACAAGACTCTGTGGAGACCTTCTTGTGGCCTTCCAGTACTTGAAGGGAGCTTATAAACAAGATGGGGAGTGACTTTTTGCATGGCTTGGTGGTGATAGGACAAGGGGTAATGGTTTTAAACTAGAGAGATATTTAGGTTAGGTATTAGGAGGAAATTTTTCACCCAGAAGGTGGTGAGGCACTGGCACAGGTTGCCCAGAGAAGTTGTGGATGCTCCATCCCTGGAAGCCTTCAAAGTCAGGTTGGATGGGGTGCTAGGTAGCCTGGTCTAGTGGTTGGCAACCCTGTCCACGTCAGAGGGGGTGGAACTGGATGATCTTTAAGGGTCTCTTCCAACCCAAACCATTATAAGGTGACTTCATGATGATTCTATGATTCCATGATATTAGTCTAATGTGTGTCATAGGATCCTGTAACATAATGTCAGTTTATCTATCATATGACTGTAAGAAACCCAACTTGCACAGGTAGACAAATTTAATAGAACAAAGACAGATACATAAAATCTTTTCTATTATTTTATTAGTTGTGGTACTGTCTAAATATTCCACATAAAATATTAGTTTTTGTGTTGTTAAAAACTGGTATAGTCAAAAAAATATCCTGATACAATGGATACAAAAGTGCATACAAAAATATTCACTTTAAAACTTAATGCTGACAACAAAGCATTCATACTACATAGGTCTTCAGTCATATTTTTGCCTATAATCATAAGAATTCTTAGTACCTTGAGTTACCTTGGTCTTCATTACTGCCACTAAAACCTTAGAAGACTTTTGGATAGGATTGTTACAGATATTGAATCTTAATTGGAATATAATCTCTGTAATTATGCATAATTACCTATGTTTATTACTCCTACGATGAGCACATATTTCTATGATTTTTCTTTAGCTGTAAGGCAAAATGGATTAAGGGTTCTAGTTGCATTGGATAATATGATTTGTATACATTTCACTGACTTTATTAGTCTGTATAGTTTTAAAATTCAATTAAAAATGTATTTTCACTCTTTGGCCTTTGACTTTGCTAAAGAACATGAATGGAGAAAAATACAGGACTTCATGGCAAGTGACAGCCTTTAATTTATTTTATTATTTGAAATATGGGCCAAAAGTGATGCAGCAATGCCCTTTTCATTACTTCTTTCGGTTCTGCAATATTCAGATAAACCAGTGTGTAAACACAAGAGAAAAGAAGGACATATTTCATGCATTTTTATTATTTTAAAAAGATAAATATGATTAAATCAGCCTCAGCCTCAGTCTTGTGTCTATTTAAACTACAAGTCATGTTGCTTGTCACCCCCCAGGGAGTAGATTCGGGATGAGATGGCACAGTAATTTGTAAAAACAGCTCTTCATAACTAATACAGCTTGCTTGGATGAGTTTTATCATTTTTAAAGAAACAGCCACATGCTGTGAGTTTTGTTTGTACCTATTGCTTTTCTGAGATCAATCTTTTAAATTCAATAGCTACATCAGCAGGATTTGTATTCAGTGACCACCACTACCATTCATTCCATGAAATCAGTTATGAAGTTAGATGCATTAATTTTGATAGCACTACTATCATTGCACCTGCCTCAGAGTTTATTATAGATGTCATCTTTGCAGTGCTCCAGGGATACAGAAATACTGTGGCTGTGCAAACTGCTTGATCCAAATGCCTTTGGATCAAAATTAGAGGGATTGTCAACAAAGGGGATCTTATGTTAGGTATGTGTTACTGACTTCATAAACATGATGATGAGGCCGATGAAACCTCATTGTGGCTGCTCAGGGAAGTCTCATGCCAACAAAACCTGATCCTCATGGGTAACTTCAATTACCCGAACATTTGTTGGGAAAACAACACAGTGGTGTACAAGTTGTCCACAAGGTTCCTGGAATGCATTGAAGACTGTTTCCTGCTACAAATGCTTGACATGAAGGCTAGGTACAGCCCATTGCTGGATCTACTGCTCAGGAACCTAGTACAGCTATCTTTAACTACTGTTTTTGCTAGATGTACTACTTTATGTTTTTTTACCCTGAAGCCTTCCTGCCACTGTAGTTTCTGTAATAACTTTTAGTAAGGAAAATTGTCAGAAGCCTGTTGAAAAACCTAGTAGTATACTTTGTCTGCAGGAGACCCTTCATTGATGTGCCTTCTGACACCATCTGCAACTAGAAGGAAGGAGACAGAATTTTCCTTTGTAGTCTCTACACTGTCTTCCTTAATTCTGCAGATGCTCAGTGGTCTTATTTTATAACAAACCCTACCATTTTACCAGAGTCGAAGGCAAAATTATATGCTTGCAATAACCCAAATCCTCTCTAGAGTGCTTTTTTTTGTTTTGTTTTTTTTTCATATTAGTGGTAAATTTATGTGGTGAGTTTACCCCAGCTTTATGCTAAGCCCCACACGGCTACTTGCTCACTCTCCCATAGTGGAATGGGGAAGAGAATTGGAAGGGCAAAAGTGAGAAAACTTGTGATTTGAAAATATGTGATTCTTGCCATCTGAAGAATTTTGGCTTTTTTGATCATGAGGTGGTTTATTTGGCACCTGGCCTGTTAGCACCGGATGGGACCCACTTATCCCACAATGGGAAAAGGATTCTAGCCCAGGACTTGGAGGGGCTAGTTGAGAGGGCTTTGAACTAGATTCAGAGGGGGAAGGGTTTAAAACAAGGTGCACTATTGGTTAGCCTAGGAGCAGTGTGCCAGGGCTGAAGGGAAAACCAACAGCCCAGCTGAAGTGCCTCTACACCAATGCACGCAACATGGGAAACAAACAGGATGAGCTGGAAGCCATTGTGCACCAGGAAAGCTATGACTTGGTTGCCACAACAGAAATGCGGTGGGACCGCTCCCATAACTGGAATGCTGCAATGGATGGCTGTAAGATTTTCAGAAGGGATAGGAAAGGAAGGAGCAAGGAAACAAGCTGGGCTTATAACCAGGGCTTTAAACTAGAGCTGCTGGGGGTAGGGGGTGTGCTGATGACTGACACAGAAGAGTCAGGGAACTCTGTCACTTAAGGAAACAGCAGGGGAAAAGGTCAGGTTGGTCCTGGAGGTTTGTGGGAGAGCTCCTCTAGGAAGGTAATGCATTCAAAAACCCAGCTGAAGTGCCTCTATACCAATGCACACGGCATGGGAAATAAGCAGGAGAAGCTGGAAACTGGTGCATTTGGAGAACTACAGTCTTGCTGCTCTCACGGAAATGTGGTGGGATGATTCACATGACTGGAATACCACCATAGAGGGCTACAAGCTTTTTAGAAGGGATAGGCAAGGTAGGAGGGGTGGGGGAATTGCCCTCTATGTTAAGAAGTGCATAGACTGTGAGGAGCTGCCTCTGAGTAACAGTCAGGAACAGGAAGAGAGCCTGTGGGTGAAAGTTAAGGGTGGGACTAATGAAAGGCAGCTGGTGGTCAGGGTCTACCATAGGCCACCTGTTCAAGGGGAGCCTGTTGATGAGGCCTTGCTTCAGCTGAAAGAGGTGTCACAGGTACGGGCTTTCATCCTCATAGCGGATTTCAACCACCCAGATATCGGCTGGGACAACAACGCTGCAAGCAATCTAGGAGGCTGCTGGAGCCTTCCTCTGGACAATCTCCAACATTTCTCCACATCCTTTCTGTACTGGGGGCCCCAGGCCTGGATGCAGTGCTCCAGGTGAGGCCTTCCAAGGGCAGAGTAGAGGGGAGAGATCACCTCCCTCTCCCTGCTGGCCACCCCTCTCTTGATGCAGCCCAGGATGCCGTTGGCCTTCCTGGCTGCAAGAGCGCACTGCCGGCTCATGTCCAGCTTTTTGTCAATCATAACACCCAAGTCCTTCTCCGCAGGGCTGCTCTCAAGGAGTTCTTCTCCCAGTCTGTACACACACTTGGGATTGCCCTGACCCAAGTGCAACACCTTGCACTTGGCCTTGTTGATCCTCATGAGGTTCTCGTGGACCCATTTTTCTAAGCCCATCCAGGTCCCTCTGGATGGCATCCCTTCCTTCAGGGGTATCAACTGCACCACTCAGCTTGGTGTCATAAGGGATATCTTAGTGTCTTGTTGTCTTAGGGAAATCAACCAAAGAATTAGAATGTACATGATATTAATTTATGGAATCCATGTAAGTATGCTGAACCATCTTTTAGCTGTATCCAATCTAAAAAGACCTGGGTAGTATTTGTATTTTACAAATGTTTTAGGTGAAAGTTGTGGGGTGGAATAATAGGTAATACCAGTGATACTCAGTAATACCTACTCAGCAAAAAATGTTGTATGCATTTTTTCTTGAGATACCTTAGCGACTCAAAGTAAAATATATATATATAGATATAAAGAGACTACAGCGTATTTTCTTAAAGTAAGAAACACCACTCATCGTCTGTCACATTTATGTGGGGACTATATACCTGACATGATTATATCATACATGGAAGATTACACCCAGCTGTAATTCCAGTAAACCATGTGTTCTCAGTGATATTTGGCAGTCGTGTTTGGATGCCTTGGTTTCTGCAGGGTATTTCAAATTGCAGTTGACACCTATTTGAGGGCTATGGAACTGGACTCCTGTTTTCCCTACAGATATCTTCATTTATTCTTCTAAATGAGACACCTGTGGTCTGAAGGTGTATCCCAATCTCCTTTTACAACTAAAAATCACTTACATGAATAAACACTACATTATCAAGTATGTATGTTAATTACTTCTTAATATTAGACATATGTAGCCCATAGTTTCTCATAAGGTTGATATATAATAGAGCTATATGAGAGGTGATATAAATAAAAAGGAAGCTGTCTTAGCTCCTCTCAAAATTATTTTTAATCATTAATATTTTTGCAACAAACAAATCAGCTAGGTTTCACAATATCTAATTTCCCAGTCTTCATTATTTTTTTTTTTCACAAGCTTTAAACAAGTTAACATGATAAAATTATTGAAGCTGTATAAATTTACATGCAAATCTATTTTAACTGCCTGATAGCAGTTCAAAGCTGTAAGGAAAGATAAACAGTTTATCTAATTACATGATATTTAATGCTGATGTTTTCATGATGCTGATTGGTTATGTTTGTGTCATTAAAATCAAAAGATATGCATGACATTTTTTTATTACCCTCATTAATGTTGTTAAGCCCAAGAAGTACAGATATTCACTGCTGTGATGTGGCTGCATGTTAGGATAGGCAAAACACATTTCTGTAGTGCTAACACTTTAAAATTTTAGCACATATCAGCAAAAGAAATGGAATCAGTCTGGCTTTTATGTCTTAATTATTATAATGAGACTATAAATAGTGAAACTGGATACAAAATGTATCTTCTGATTTTTAATTTTCATTTGACATGTATCCAATGCAATTAATGTAATAAGTAAACTAATAGCTTGCAAGACTTTAATTAAGAAAAAAAAAATTCTAAACTGAAGAGCATGAAAAACATCTGCAAGAAGCAGTCATATACATGTTTAGAAAGATGACAGAGTTTGTAAATTTGTGATATGGCTGACTTCTTATTGTTTCTCATTTATTAAAATATGTTAAAATTTTCCTCAGATACCTTATCTTTGTATGCTTCTAGTTTTCAGAAAATTTTTAATTGTGTATTTCATTAAAAAATGGCTTTCAGAATATCTACAATGAACTGTCGATAAACAGTTATTCTAAAACTTATTAGTGGCTATGTATACTATCAGACATATGACAGCACAAACAGAACAAAGAATAAGAACATAATTGTAGTGGATAATGCACATTATGGGAAAATATTGTTCTTGCTTAGTCCTAATTTCAGGAGTGCTGCAAATGTCACGCAAACTCTCCAGAGGAAACTGAGGAGGAGATTTTTGACAGAGTGGGTCCTTAAGGTAAGGACCCTAACATCTTCTCTTTTAGGTTATCTTCCTCATACATTTCAGCTGACATTATTTTTTGAAGTTACCCAAATCACTCAATCCCTTATTTTCCAAGATTAGAAAATAACTAAAAATATGTCACCTTTTAAAGGAATTAGAAAATCCCTGAAATTCATCCTAAAAGCATTCCTAATTTTGCTACTGACTTGCACGTTTTCCAATGCTACTAAAATTTCAAGAACAGATGATCATTCAGATTTTAATAATCTCAGATGATTTTAGGCATCAGCAGTGTAAATTCTTGTATCTAGATTATTCCTATGGCTATGCATATAGGTTAATAATTTTTAAGGCAAGTTAGACCGGATATAGGTACTAAATCAGTACTAAGTAGACATCTACTTTATATTGACCTTATCTGAGTCCTTTAGTTCGATTACCATCAAACTGATGTACAATCACTCCAGATTCCCTGTGGTATCCTTGTGTTACAGCAAGGAATGAGTCTCCCACACCATATCTGGGGCACTATGAAACAGAATGGTTTGCCACCACAACTGAGTCCTTTTGAAATTTTAAAGCATTTCACATGGCACAAGATACTGATCTACAGACAAGTGAATTCAGTCGTCTTTATTGCTTTTATTTGATTGTGCAGGGATGGCGAAATATCTTACTCTAGAAATGTACACTATAAACATCGAATATCAATTCAGATGTCACTAATTTGAGGAATTTTCATTCCTATGGAAAGATTATCTTCTGCATTTACTATCAGATGACGTTTACTATAACAAAAAACAGATATTCCCAAAGCCAACTTAGTAAGAAAGTAATTCAATTGGTGAGAAATAATGATATTCATTGTAATAGCTTTTACTCAACAGAAAGATGTAACAGCTTCTGTCTCTTAATAATAGTTAGAGTCTCTCATTAAAGAGAGGCGGAAAATTGCTAGTCATTATGCACATATAAATATTTCCTCAGGATGCTATTAAAAATCTCCAGAGTAACCCTATCAAGGGATGCGTGTAAAGAAGCAAATAAAAGTGTTTTCATAGAATTGTAGAATGGTTTGGGTTGGAAGGAACATAAAGACCACCTAGTTCCAAATTCCCTGCCATGGGCAGAGACACCTCCCACTAGATCGGGTTGCTCAGAGCCCCATCCAGCCTGGCCTTGAACACTTCCAGGGAGGGGGCATCCACAGCCTCTCTGGGCAACCTGTTCCAGTGTCTCACCACCCTCACAGGAAAGAATTTCTTCCTAATATCTGGCCTAAATCTCCCCTCTTCCAGATTATGGCCATTAACCCTTGTCCTGTCGCTACATGCCCTTCTGAAAAGTCCCTCCCCAGCTCTCCTGAAAGCCCCCTTCAGGTACTCGAAAGCCGCTGTCAGGTCCCCCAGGAGCTTTCTCTTCTTCAGGATGAATGCCAACTCTCTCAGCCTGCCTTCACAGTGGCTTGGCAACTTCACTTGCCAGTTCCCTTAGGACCCGCGGATGGATCCCATCAGGTCCCATGGACTTGTTCACCTTAATGTTCTTTAGATGGTGTCAAACCTGATCTATGCTTACAGTGGGAGGATCTTCCTTCTCCCAGATCTTGCTTTTGCTTTCGGCAGCTTGGGCAGTGTGGTTAGAGCCCTTGTCTGTGAAGACTGAGGCAAAGAATCACTGAGCACCTCAGCTTTCTGCATATCGCTCATTACTAGGTCTCCAGTCTCCTTCTGTAGAGGACCCACATCTTCCCTAGCCTTCCTCTTATCGTTGATGTACCTGTAGAAATTCTTCTTCTTCCCCTTTATGTCCCTGACTAGACTTAATTCTATCTGGGCTTTGGCTTTCCTATCCTGATCCCTGGCTGCCCGGACGACTTCTTTGTATTGTTCCCAGCTAGCCTGTTCTTGTTTCCACTCCCCATAGACTTTCTTTTTACAGTCAGGTAAGTCCAGGATCTCCTTGTTCATCCACGGAGGCCTCCTGGCATTCTTGCCCACCTTCCTCTTTCTTGGGAGGCACTGCTCCTGGGCTTGAAGGAGATGGTCCTTGAGTACTGATCAACTCTCCTGGGCTGCTCTTCCCTCTAGGGCTTTGTCCCATGACACTCTGCTAGGCACATCCCTGAAGAGGCCAAAGTCCACTCTCTTTAAGTACAGAGTAGTGAGCTTGCTGCACACCCTCTTTGACTTCCTAAGGATCCTGAACTCATGATCACTGCAGCCAAGGCTACCCTTGAGCTTCACACTACTCACCAGCCCCTCCTTGTTGGTGAGAACAAGGTCCAGCATAGCACCTTTCCTTGTGTGTTCCTCTATCACTTGAAAGAGGCAGTTGTCACCAATGCAATCCAGGAACCTCCCTGTTTGCTGGTGCCCTGCTGTGTTTTCCTCCCAACAGATACAGGGTGGTTGAAGTCCCCCATGAGGACCATGGCTTGTGAATATGAAGTTGCTCCTATCTGTCTGTAGAGGGCCTGTTTTCTATAGGGTAACAAGATAATTTGAGTTGGGAGAGACGTAGGCTCAGGATAAACTCCTGCTCAAGGTTCATCTGTGGACGTCGAAGTCAGGGCTTTATCTAGTCTGGTCTAGAGAACCTCCAAGGCTGGAGACTGCATTATCTCTCTGGGCCACATGAGCCTCTTGCCTGACTGTCTTAGGGGAAGGAAAAAAAAAAAAAAAAAAGAGTTTCTTCTTATAACCAATCTGAACTTCTCTTGTTTCAGTTTATGCCCATTGCCTAATCTTCCCACCATGCATGGCTATGAAGAGCCTGGCTTGGTCTCCTCTGATCTCCAGGGGATGCTGTTAGGTTCCCATGAATCTATCTCTTCTCCAGGGTGAACAAACCTCTGTTCCTCAGATTCTCCTCAAAGGATAAGTGCTTCAACCCTGACTATTCCGATGGCCTTCTGCTGAACTTGCTCAAGTTTATTGGCAGCTTTTCTGTACTCAGGGGACCCAAAGCTGAATATTATTGATGTTGTCTAACGAGTGCAGAGTAGAAGGTGATCACCACTTCCCTTGATTTGCTGGATATATTCCAGCTAACACAGCTCTGGATGCTGTTGACCATCTCTGCTGCCAGAGAACACTTCTGGCTCAGTTTCAGCTTGCTGACCCCCGTGGTCTCAGTACTTTTCCTCAGAGCTGCTCCTTAGTCTCTCAGACCCCAGCCTGTAACACTGTTAGGATCTTCCTTCCCAAGGGTAGGACTGTGTTTGTCCTTGTTGAGTGTCATAATTTTAGCGTCAGCTCATTCCTCCAGCCTGTGTAGGTCCCTCTGAATGGCAGCTCTGCCCTTGATTGTATTTACTGGTCATCCCAAGTTGGTGTCATCATTGTGTCACCTCCTTCAGATCATTAATAAGCACATTGAATAGGAGAGTTCTCAGTACAGAGCCATGTGTACAGATCCAGTACCCCCCCTTGTTGAAAGCCTCCAGGTATAGAGTAGGACCCATTAACCGTAACTTTCTAGGCCTAACAATTCAGTCATATTTATGCACCTCGTTGTCCACCCATCCAAACTGTAATATACTCACTTTGATACAAGAGTATTATGGGAAATAGCATCAAAAGATCTGCTAAAATTGAAGTAAAACACACTGCTGCTCTCCTCTCATCTATGAACCTCAGCATGTAATCTTATGGGACAATCAGGATGTTCAGACATGTATTCTGTCACTCTTTCTCTGTCCTGGTTTCAGCTGGAATACAGTTAATTTTCTTCCTAATAGCTACACTGGGGCCGTGTTTTGAAGTTAGGATGAGAAAAATGTTAAGAACACACTGATATTTTAGTTGTTACTGAACAGTACGTACATTAAGTCAAGGACTTTTCAGCTTCTCACCCTGCCAGCAAGGAGCTGGTGTTGCACAAGAAGTTAGGAGAGGATGGAATCAGGACAGTTGGCCCAAACTTACCAAAGTGATATTCCATATCATATGGCATCATGTTCAGCAATGAAACTGTGGGTAGTTGCCTGGGTGGGAGCTGACAGATCTCAGGGATTGGATGGGCATTGGTCAGCAAGCGGTGTGTAATTCTGCTGTGTAACACTTGTTTTCTTTATTCTTTTTCTTTTTTCTTTTTTTTTTTTTTTTTCATTTTCTTTCTGTCTGTCTGTCTGTCTTTCTGTCTGTCTCTCTGTCTGTCTTTATTTTCTCTTTTCTCTTCCTTATTAAACTGTCCTTACCTCAGCCCACTACTTGCACTTTTCAATTTTCTCCCCCATCCCACTGGGGCAGGGGAGAAGGAACATATTCCCTAATCATAGTTAAACCTCATCTTTCTCTTTCCCTTTCCCTTTCCCTTTCCCTTTCCCTTTCCCTTTCCCTTTCCCTTTTCCTTCCCCCCTTCCTCTTTCTCCTTCATCTCTTATCTTTTTCTTTCTCTTTCTTTTTCCTTCTTTGTATTTTTTTTTTCCCCCAGTAGAACACTTCTATACTAAATTTTTCTCATTTTTGCATTGTTATCAGATTATGCAGCAGATTATCATCAGTGGTAGAATCACTAAAGCAGTTGGCTATAGAGATCAGTGGCAAAACTCACATTGATTTGACTACATCATGGTTTAACTTGCAGATCCTTTGCTAAAAATATCTCCTTTGGAAATCAACACTGATTGTCTATGGAGAAGTCTGCGAATACAGGAAGACTTTACATGTACATGTGTTTTAGTAACTGATCTCTCATACTTAAACGTGGTCTTTGGTTACTGCAAAGTCAAGTCATAAATGCATTTTAAATGTAATGTTAATGAACCATGAATTTTCCATAATTTGACCAGTTCTTTAAGCTAAGTTATCAATGTATTGTTCTGACCAAGCAGGAACAGTGGGGCTTGGTAACTATCTGAAATTTAAATACAATGTATAGTAATTATCTAGGGTGGGAATAATTTCCTGTACTTCAAACAAGTGCAAACCAAGTGCTTACATCTAAATTCTCTTACTCAAATTTTACATAGCATTTAAAAAAGCTTTTCTAGGATGTGATCCATCTCATCCTAAAATGGTATCTAAGATAAAAAGGATTTTGACTCTGTGGCAGTGATTTTTTTTTTCTCTCTGCTGACTTTAAAAAAAATATAAGGATCTTAGTTACATGAGATGAATTCTTCCCTTATGCTACTTTTATTATAAATGAAGAAAGACACCTAACTCCAGAGGGCAAGCCATAACATTTGTTATACTTAGGCTGCGATTTTTCCCATGGTGTTCCTCTCTCTATTAAAAAGTGACTCTACGAAACTACCTTAGCCTAAGCATGCTACTAAAATTATATGAGATTTCCACTCTTGTCATAGTTAACTCTCTATCAATTTATCCTCTGTGATTCATGCTTATTATTTCCTTTCATTTTACTTGATTCTGAGTGTACTGAATCTGTCTGGGATGAGTTAACTTTATTCAGAGCAGCCTGTGTAGTGCTGTGTTTTGGATTTGTGGCTAAAACAGGGTTGACAACACATCAATGTTTTGGCAGAACAGTGCTTGCACAACATCAAGGCTTTCATTTTTCCCCACTCTGCCACCTCAGTGAGTAGGCTGAGGGTGAGCAAGATGCTGGGAGTGGACACAGCTGTGACAGCTGATCCAAATAAGTCAAGGAGGTCAAGAAGATATTCCATGCCAGAAAAATTCTAGGGTGCTTTGCATTTCTTTCCTTTTTTTTTTTTTTTTTTCAGGTTATCAGTATGATGTGCCAATCACTTAAATCCCAGTTATAGATTTTTTGGAATTTTTTGAAATTTTACTGTGGTTTTAAGTGAGTAAATTGAACACAAATATAAAATTCCTGCAGCCATTTCAGCTGGTACTTTTGCTTCTTCCTGTGTCACTCTTTACATTATCCATTCTACATAACAGAGAGTTTTTCATATTAGATTCAGTTCTAAACTACAATGAATGAATGGATTCCTAGAGATGTACTATATAAATATGTTTATTTACATTATATAAATGCTGACACTGACATAATTCAAATGATATTAACATATATCATGAAGTCCCCTTTTTTGTTGTTGTTTCAAGCAGAAGAGATTTATGGAAATAACCTTGTAATCTGATCATGTATATATTAAATTAATGGTCTGTCATGTTTCATTTTTCCTAATCATATTTAAACCTCATCTTTGTAAGTCTGGAAGATTAAATTTAAGACATACTTTCTGAATTTCAGATAATTTCCGTTCTGAATTACTGGTATTTAAGATGAACCAAGAATGAATGCTGTTAATAATTTTATGCAGATGTGAATCTTGCTGTCATTGAATTGTCACACAAGCACATTGTGGTGTAATTAGTTCTAAATTTACAGTGAGTATATTACTACTATTAACTGACACATTGAAACCATCTGTCATCCACACCAGCTTTCCCTAATGTCTTTATACAACTCTATACACTGCAGTATTGTAAGGAAAAAGGAAGAATATCTAATGGATTGCAAATACTTTGTACATTCTGTGTGGAAAAAAAAAGTTATAAAAAGACGTCAACTGTATTCAGGTCCTGTTGCTCACAGGGAGTGCCACCTTATACTACACTTTAAAAAACAATCTCATGGCAATTTACATTTTACCAAAGTAGATTTAATTCAGTGTCTTCAAAAGTACATGACTTCAATGTGGAAAGGAGCAGGATGGGATTCAATTTCAGAAAGCATCTACCCAAATGTAAATGTATAGATGCCAGATTTGCTTGCCAGATATCTAAACTGTCATTATCATCAACAGATCCTAAAGGAGCTTAATTCATGGCCTATACATAGAAGTCATCTGGGACGCCATCTGCTTAATACTGGCAGAGGTCTTCGCCGGCTCTGTGATCCCTGGAGTGGCACCTGGACAACTGTCCAGATGTCCTAGGATACCTCAAATCTCATAGATGTCTAACATTAAGAAGCTAAACCAAGTCCATCAGAAGAGGAACTCTTCAAATTTTCCAAGGCTTGATTCTGTTGCCCACACTAAAACAATTGTTTAATGCTGTTTGAAACATCACAATAAGTTGTTCAGTTACTTAAACAGAAATCTTGTATCAGTTTAAAAGTTCTAGACTAATCTACCTAACTCCAGCTGGTTCTCTGGAAAGGTTCATTTCTTGAATAAGCCTTGTTCCTTACCTTCCAGCTTTGTGGAGCATGGATTGTGTATTTTAAGTATCCTCAAATATCTCAGGGCTCCTATGTGTCTGTAACTGTTTAATGACTTGACTATACACTCTGTTTACTCCTTAGCATCTGAAATATCCTAACAGTGATGGCAAGTTGAATATGAGTCAACAGTGTGCCCTGGCAGCTAAAAAGGCCAACCATACCATGGGGTGCATCAGGCCCAGCACTGCCAGCCAGGCAAGCAAGGGATTGTCCTGCACTGCTCTGTGCTTTTGCAGCCTCACCTCAAGCACCGTGTGCAGCTTTGAGCACCACAACAGAAGAAGGACATAAAACTATTAGAGAGTGTTCAAAGGAGGGCTACAAAAATGATGAAGGGTCTAGAGGGCAAGACATATGAGGAGCGGCTGAGGTCCTTTGATTTGTTCAGTCTAGAGGAGAGGACACTGAAGAGAAGCCTCATGGTTGGACAAGGGGGAATGGACTAAAACTGAAAACGGGGAGGTTTAGGTTGGACGTTAGGAAGAAATTCTTCACTGAGAGAGTGGTGAGGCGCTGGAACAGGCTGCCCAGAGACGCTGTGAATGCCCCATCACTGGATGTGTTCAAGGCCTTGAACACATAGAGCATATAGGTGCAATTTAGAAAGGGAAATAGACACTTAAAATATTGTTTAATTTTCTTAATCAATGGGAAAAAAAAAGGACAAATGTAATAATGAATGATATATTTTGGAAATGTTATACTGCTCTCCATTTCATTTTTCTTAGTTTGCAACAGGAAAACCATCATTATACATATTTAATGAAGCATATGACACACAGAAGTATCTGTTCCAATGAGAGATTATTAAATTTGTGTTTGTTTGTTTGTTTTAAAGTATAGCTTCACATAATTGTTTTCAGAATGACTGTAATGATATTTTTGATAATTTTAAATGAACACACTTAATTGCAGGTAACAGCTACCTGTTCTAATTCAATGTAATTTTCAGCATTTCTGTGACAGAAGGTCTCTGCCCATAAAATATAAGTACTTTTGTTACATCAAGCAATGGTGTAGAAGAAGTTCTTACTGGAGAGTATATAACTGAATCTAGATTCACATTGTTAAAGACTCTGTCCCACGTCCCAAGAGTGCCTAGCTTCCACTTAAAAACAGATTCATGGCTACATTCATAATACGTGTTTACATTTGAGACTTCCAGGACCTAATATATTTATTACACAATAGTTCAAGTGGAATTATTTTGTGCTTCTGAGTATTTCAGGACACAGTTAAAATCTGGCTGAAAATCTCAAGAACGACAGCTTTAAGTCATGATTGTGTCCTGGTATGTAGCAAATGAGTTTTGTAGGAGAATGAGATCTTAAGCAAACAACACCAGCTGGGATAGTGTTAGAAGACAGTTTTAAAAATCTTGTAAGGTGGAGAATCTAACATCAAGTGTAGTCTCACTAATGTTGCATTTTAGTTGTGATGTTTGCAGTGATCTCTCTCCAGAATTACACTGAATTGCTGGTCTAACTAGTTCTGATTGAAAGCCTGCACAGGAGCTAACCAAGTTTACACAACACTGTACTTGCCCCACTGGCCACGCACGTCATCACATTGTGTTGACATTAGATTGCTTGGTAGAAGTATTGTTCTGTTTTATGAATTAGCCAAAGATATAGATTTCAGACTCACACAAATAATTATACTGAATGCTTTTCACTTATTTATCGGTTTTCTGTTGGAGAACAGAAGCATAACATTTGCAGAGTTGTCACTATCAATCTTCAAACAAATACCAGAACAAAAAGTTCTAATATCCATTTTAAAAAGCAATTAGGTGAGTTTTCTTTCTTTGTTTGTTTCCTTTGAATCTAAATTTTTTGTCAAAGAGCCAGGCTTATGATGTCATAAGTTGGCCATTTTGCAGTGAGAATACAATTTCTGCTCTATAAAATGTTGGAAAGAATAAGTGTAAATTACTTTATTACTGTGAGACACTAAGTCAAAAGGAAAAATAATACGGGAAGAAGATTAAATTAGAGGATGTAGAGATCAGCATCCACAAGGATCTACAGATGATTGAAGCTTTCTCACATAAAAGACCTTTATAAAGAAAACAATTACAGGTAGAGATTAATTAGAACATCTTAATTAGATCATCATGATTACTTTAAAAAGGTTTGGGATTTAATCAGAATAACTACATCTATGAAAAGTATAAAGGAAAATCAATTAAGATTAGAAGCAAACAGAATACTATAAAACAGCTAAAACTAGTTTATGGAATCCACAAAAGGGATGTTTGAAACTAATCTCTGTTTATATTTAAATAAGACTATAAAAGTGAATTCAGAATTTTGTTCAGAATGCTAAGATCCAAGTTTATATTGCCCAGTTGAGTGTATGGACACATTGTTTTACATCACTTGTGGATGTAAATATGTCTAAATATAAAAATGTCTTCTAAGTATAATGTTTAATCATTTTATCTCAGGTATGAATTAGAAAATTGAGAGCTGGTAAGAAATAAAAATCTACTCACTGTAGCACTGACAAGTTTTTCTTTTTCTTTT
>VXAV01006284.1:27150-52102 GCA_013399715.1 Alectura lathami | reverse complement strand
TTTTTTTTTTTTTTTTTTTTTTTTGACCTAAAAATAAAAGAAACACAGTTACCCATGAGTAAACTGCATAGCTCTATTTTTTTTTTTTTAAATTTCATCATGGCTTACAATTTTCCAAGTCCTCTTTCTTTCTTGTAAGAGTAAAATATTATCTAAGTTACACTTTAGTGTTATTTTTTAATTATTATTCATTTTCTACCTTCTCCAGGTTTGTTCTTAGTTTAGATCTTGTCATCTTATGGTTATGAAGTTGGTTACATCAAACTAATTGCTTTCAAACAATTACCCAAGGAGCATTGCAATGTATTTTGGTACATCTAGTATTACAGTTCACTTTTCCTAAAAAACAGGCCCTTAATTTTACAATGCATTTACTTAGCTGGACCTGTAGAATCTGAATTTGTTAATTTTCAGAATAATGCTTTAAGAATCCAGGTTGTTGATTTTTAATGATGATGATTATTTTACCCCTTTATGTAATTTCTTTCTTTCTTTCTTTCTTTCTTTCTTTCTTTCTTTCTTTCTTTCTTTCTTTCTTTCTTTCTTTCTTTTTCTTTCTTTCTTTCTTTCTTTCCTTCTTTCTTTCTTTCCTTCTTTCCTTCTTTCTTTCCTTCTTTCCTTCTTTCCTTCTTTCCTCTCTACTATTGTCCTTGATAGCACTTGTGTGGTCTGATTTGAGTACATGCCCCAGCCTTGTCCTGACCTTTTTGGGTTCAGACATGACCATGCGCTCAGATTTCTTCCTGTTTCTCTCTAAGTCTTGAACTGAGCACAAGGAAAGCTCAAGTTTATGAGCCTGACAAGATCTACCACAGGCTCCAGCTCATCTCCGTGTCTGGGAAGTCCAGCTATAACTTGCAGTTTCCTAAAATTTTGTATGTTCTCTATGTACACTTCCTTATTAAAAATGTCCAATGCACAGATATTTCCAGAAAACATTTACCAAACTTTGAAATTTAGAATATTATTACACAGTCCAAGACAAAAACCTGTTTCTGGTTTTAGATATTTGAATTAGATATTCCACCAGAAGTGAATTCTAGATTTGAAAGGATTTGAAAGAGCAGAATCAGAATCCATTTTCTAAGTCGTCGTCTTCATTATTGTCACAACTTAATAAGAACAAAAATATTTATGCCTCTATTACAGTAACTTATTTTTGTGAATTATAATTTTTTGTCTTTTATGTCAGTAAAACATTTTAATTCCATTATTTAGCATAGGAAACCATCAAATATCTGTGCTGTCTTTTTTTTTTTTTTTTTTCAGATAACCCATCGGGTGGAAACAACTTCCTTTTAATTTGGTTCTTCCTATTTTCAGTTGAATTTAATGCAATAAAACTAACATCAAATTACTTAGACTGTTTCCTGTTAGATGTATTGCTGATCACCCCAGCATACTGATAACCTTCTAGCCAACAGAGCTGATCTATAGTCATTAATTTTTTTCATTGTTATTTTCTATGCGTGCTAGCAGAAATGTAGCAATGCCTGGTGGCTGAAAAATTAACCAACAGAACCTTTTTGCATCTGTTTCTCAGTAGGCTAATGAGAAAATGAGTCTGACAACCTCACATTTTTTTTCCTTGCTGAGCAGTCGCAACAGTGGGAGAATAAGAAAATATAACCTTCCAAACCCATTTCATTCAATTTTCCTTAACTTTGTTGTAGAGCTAAGGCAAGGTACAGTAGATATTATTTCTAATTACATGAAATATTGCTCTCATTCAAATGGTAGTTCTTGCTTCTAGCAGAATTTATGGAAATATGGAAAACTGATGATATAACCAATGTTAACAATACAGCAGTGCATCCCTCCTTTGGCTTTTCTTTATATAGTACATAGAATTGAAATTAATACAAGGCTGTTACTCCTGTCCTTCATGAATTGTGACAAAAAAAAAAAANAGCCAACAGGCAGCTCTGTCAAAAAAAAAAAAAAAAAAAAAAAAAAAAGTGACTGACCTTAATTACTATGCCAGTAATAAAAATTTTCCCTGTTCACTTACATTTTTAAGAAACATTTGTTTTTTTTTTTTTAATAATGAGCTTAATACTGAAGAAACCTGGTAAACATTTAGAACAACCTCAATCTTTTCAAATCCAAAATAGCAAAATTTCTATTTCTATATTTCATTTCTGTATTATGATCAAATCCACTGTTTTCTGCTGTCTACTACTATACATAAATTTGTTTCTAAATCCTTAGTTCTTGCTTTCCTTTTATCTACTTCTTGCATTTCTGTTTTATACACTGTTTGCTTGTTTTGCTTTGCCAAGCTGATAAAGAAAATGATGGGTAGTAGTAAATTATGGAAATTCTGAATAAGCTGTAAACACCTTTAGTGTAATTTATATATTATTCAACACTACATATAAAAATAGTCACTTTACCCTGCCAGAATGTATGTTCTTCATACTTCTATAGTGATGTTGAAGAACACAGAGTATAATAGTTACAAATTTGTACCTAGCAGACTCATATTTTCTGTTGTGTGGAACTAGAAGTAGAAAATAAATTTCAGCTAGAGAAATTTTAACAACATGGCTACACAGCAGTAAGACTTGATTTAATCAATATTTTTTAAAAATAGACTGCAGTTCTTAGAATTTCTTTGTAAGAGTAGACAAAGCAATAATACAATGAATTACAGATTTCAGACATTATTCTTGATAGTTTCATCATTTTATACTCATTTTTTCTTTTTATTAACCAGCAGGTAAGCTAATTGACTGATTAATTATGTTATGACCTTAAAGTCTATATATTTAAAATCTAAAAGGTGACTTATGATCTAGTATAATATACACCTGGAAAGATATTTAATTTCTAATGGTAATACTTGTGCAATCAAATACAGGGAAAAATGCACTGAATATTGTTCATGTATATGCCACAACTAAATAACTAAATTCTTCCCATCAGTTATCCCTGAAAACCCAAGGACTTGCAAACAGAGATTCACTGGATAAAAAGAAATAAATGTTTCCTGTATCCTAGGAATAAAGATTTAAAATAGGTTTTAAGAAATAGTATAGGATGTATTTCAATTTCATTCATAATTCTTTTCCATTAAAAAAAATCCAATTGAGATTTTTATTTTATTTTATTTTATTTTATTTTATTATTTCTAGTTTACAGTATAGCGACTGGAAACTGCTACAGCTCAGAAACACTTCAAAACTGGTTTCTTGAAATGGGATTGATATTCCTTCTTGTCTCCTACCTACTGTCCTAACCTGGGGTTGCCTAAACTGATAGCACTCAAAGTTACTTAAACTCAGAGCAAAAAAGATATAAAAGTCTGTAACTTTTCTATTGCTTATGCTGGGATAAATACTCTTGCTTTTCATATTGGACTGACTATTCTGAGAGAGAGGAATGGACTTTGAAAAAGACGAGTTCTAGTAGTGGCAACAATGAGTTCTCTAGCACTCTTGTTTTATGATAATTCAGCAATATTTTAAATATTATACAATTCTTCACTTATGTATTCCATCTTTTAGTATTTACCACTTCTCTCATCGATTTCTTTTTTTTTTTCCTACAAGTCATTTTACTCTCCCTTAAATTGCTCTGGCTCTACCTTGATTTGGGCCAATTTAAGTTGGAACTAGACTATGACACATGAGACATTCACCCTGTACATTATTTAATTGATTTCTAGATCCGTTTCTAACAAAGTGGAAAAGCTCTTCAGTGTTTCTAAAAAGATAGCTGAAAGAAAAGATCACTTCTTTTAACCACTTCTGTGGTTATCACAGGTGATAACCACATGAGCTGTTGCTGCGCACCTCAGGCAAATTTAAAAGACCAACCAGAGAAAGGCTTCCTGGAAAAGCTGTTTCCGGNTTTAACCAGTAAACAGAAACCTCAGGAAAATAATAAAGAAATGTTTGATCTTGTTTTCTATATTCCCTATTTCTAAGCTATTAAATATTTAACTGAAATCTTATTAACATAATGTCCTGTTTCATTTGAGATTTGTGTAAGGAAAGACTATTAGGCATATAACTCCTGCTGGGTAAGGAAATAAGCTACAGGTCTCTGCTTGCTGTTACAGCATTTCAATATGTGACGGTTTGAGATCATACAGAAGTATCTTGTAGTCATCTAGCTTCAGGTTATGCATTTAAATGCTCAGAAAATGTACTCAGTATCTACTAGTGTGGCATTTGTCAGATTAGACACTTCATGTTGACAAGAAAGAAAGAAAAAGTGCACAAAACTCAGAAAAGCCAGACATGCGGAAATGTGCAACTTACTTCTAAGGGACAGTTAGAGGAAGATATTTAGACCTAGAATAAAAATATTTTCTGTACACCTCTTTATATACATTTATCAGTTTATATGTATATATTATATATGTCAACAGTCACATAAAAATTTAGGCAAGTTTATTGACACTAATTCAAAACTAAGTCTGAACTGGTATTCAAACTAACAACATATCCATAACCATTTAACACAACTATCACATGTGGTTTTGGTCATCTATATTTTTCATGCTACACTGAAGGATTCCCAAAGCTACAGTTCATTTTAATCATCACAAGTATCAGTTCACCTGTTTTTAGCAGATCATATTTGAAAAAGAAAAGGAAGGTGAGACAGAGGTTATATATGTTTCAAGAACCAAAGGTTATGGAAACCTCAAAACATTTCCCTTTTTGGTCTGATTTCCTGCAAAAGTCTTGGGACAGACTGAGGTTTTATATGGTGGCAAAATATTATCCTCTGCATTGTTCTCAGTACTGTTCCTGATGATGATGCCTAGCATTTTGTTGGCTTTGTTTGCTGCTACTGCAGACTGATTTCAGAGCAGGACCCCCTCTGATGGGGTTCAAGATCTCCCCAGCTGCAACTGCCAAGTATGATTTCATTCTCACGAGTGTTGTTCAACAATTTTTGTTTTTAGTTTTCCCTGACTGCATTAACTTATGCTTACTTATATTGATGTTTAGTTAAAAAAGCTTAAACTCATTCATAGAGCTAAAGATTATGCTGGTAACTCCCTTTGTCAGAATAGAGATTGTAATGCTGAAATCACTGCTGTAATTTCACTGTAGATCTTTTTAATGACAGGTTGGACATACATTTGTCATCAGTTCTACGGTTTCACATTTGATGGTTGCGAGTTGTATCAGACAGATGTTGTACAGCCCTGATGTCTTCCTGTCATTTATTTTCTTTGTTTGATAAAATGCTTTATATGTATTTCAAACTGATCTGGCTTCTCTGACCTATCTTCTAGAAAGTATATGACATCTGTGGGTACATACATTGCAAAGGACCAGTCCAAAGAATCGACTGAGCCTTTCTTCCATAGCTGTTTAGTCTCCAGCTGTCACTCCTACAGGACAGAATTTGGAAGAATTATTACTTACTAGATATTATAAAATATTGTACAATTTAAATTGAAATTGCCTTTAAACTAGGAAAATTAAACACATCTGAGTTCTTTTTCTTTTTCTTTTTCTTTTTCTTTTTCTTTTTCTTTTTCTTTTTCTTTTTCTTTTTCTTTTTCTTTTTCTTTTTCTTTTTCTTTTTCTTTTTCTTTTTTTCTTTTTCTTTTAAGCATAAGTATTTTAATAATGAAAATTTGGAAAAATATTACAGGAAGTCTGTAAACAATCAGAAAGCTTAACCAAAAGGACTCCAAAGCAATTGGAATTTGCAATTGAGTCTCTAAGGAAAATTTAGCCTTAACCAATATTGGATGTAGGTAACAATGTGGGGGTTGAACGAAAAGTCTCTGTGAAGAGGGCCCCATGCTGGATACAGACCATTCTGCGGGCTCTGCAACAGATTTGCTACATGTCAAAGCTGAGCCCATCAGAGGTTGGTGCCTCTGAACCAACCAGAAGAGTATATGACCCCTTTTGCCTGCTACAGTAATTGGTAAGTGATCTCTGTCTTCGACTCAACTCACTATCTTATTCATTATTGTTCTGGACAATCATTAATGGCATGAAATTCAAGAAAGAAAAATGCATGTGCTGCACCTCAGAGAGCGGAGTGCCAGACAGAGATACAGACTGAGAAATGAGTGGCTGGAGAGCAGCTCAGCAGAAAGCGATCTGCAGGTGCTGGCCAACAACAGGCACAACATGAGGGAACAGCGTGCCCTGGCAGCTAAGACAACAAACTGCTTTTTGGGGTGCATTAAACACAGCATAATCCGCCACTTAAAAGAGGTAATTCTCCTTCTTTATTTAGCAATGGTATGGGCTCACCTAGAATATTGTGTGCAATTCTGGGCTTCATAATATATACAATATATTATGATATTTGAAAGCATCCAGAGGAACGTAACAAAGCTAGTAAAAGGGCTGGAAACCCTGTACTATGAGAAAAGGTCTATGAGGAGAGACCAGAAAATGTGGGTTTTCTAGTCTGGAGAGAAGGCAAAGAGGTGCCCTCATTGCTCTCTACAACTTCCTGACAAGGAGAAACAGAGAGCTAAGTGCCAATCTCTGATAAGCAGTGATAGTTATGTGTGGGAATGGCACAAAGCTATGCTGAGCAGGGTCTGGATATGAGAAAAAAATTGTTTACCATGAGGGTGGTCAACCAATGGACCAAGATTCCTAGAGAGGTGATTGATGCCCCACTAATACACTTTAACTTTTGTTTAGCCCTGAAGAAGTCAGAGAGTTAGGCTTGACTATATTTTTAGGTCTGTCCCAAATGAACTATTCAGTTCAGTTCAGTTCTGATCTGTTCTATGCTTCCTATTTTTTCTCCCTTTTCCCATTCTGCTGTGAAAGGGGAATGAGCAAGTGCTTGGGTGAGAGTTTGGTTGTTAGGCAAGGCCAACGCATCTACAGGTAGAGGCATGACAGGAAAGTCTTTGATGTTTGAAAAGACAGTAGGTGATAACTGCAGGCAAATGAATCAAAGTTCTAGCCATTACAATCAGAGTCTGAAGAGTCACTGAAACTACCAAACGGCATCTGCTTTAGACTAGGATTATTTTAAAGGTAGTTGAATCATACCCTAACTCTGTATAACCTAATATTAGCTGAACTAAATCTTATCATCTGCGTGACTTACAGCAGGGGTGCATGTCAATTCTACCTCACAGGAATATGTTTAATTTCAGTCAGTCAAGTATTCTGGAATAAGATATTTTCAATGTCTGCTTATAAAGCTGTCCTCTTTGAATTAATTTTAGTATCAATTATACATAAATGCACTGATTAGAGAGAAAAAGATAAACTTTAAATCCTATTAGGTTAATTACCTTATAGCAGATCTGGTTTTAGNTATCAATTATACATAAATGCAGTGATTAGAGAGAAAAAGATAAACTTTAAATCCTATTAGGTTAATTACCTTATAGCAGATCTGGTTTTAGATAGGAGTGGGAAAGTGAAATGACAAATTTCTTACTTCCTCAAAACATTATATATTTAAGTACAATAAATTATTCTTGCAATTTTTTAAAAATATAACCTAAGGTTTTGTGTCTGAGTGCAAAAGAACACATTTGTTTTCTAGTCTCAAGAAGTTTACCTACTACTTGTATATCAGCTTGATTTTTCCCTTCTCTCCATTTCCCACTGATTTTCTTAATCAATTCTCTACTCAATAAGTACTTCTGTGAAGTGCTTCTTTGATGTCTGTCTCATCAGAAGACTAAAGGAAATTGTACTCTCCAGGATTCTGCATTGTTTGCTGCAGTTTGTTTACAGCTATTAGATAAGCAAGAGAGGTGAGTTATTGATCCTTGTAAACGGTTGCAGAATAGCAGTTCTCAAAGATTCCAGGAAAGGAAATTTGTTCAAGAAACAGAACAGACAAAAAGGATCCACTTTAATCTTGTTGCCTATTAAATTGTCGTAGCATCAGGAGTTCACAGCGCGTAAGGAAGCATTATCACAATTCTATTTAGTTACTATAGACAATAATTGTTTCTAGTAACCCAGATGCAGAAGCTTGATATTAAAAATAAAAGCATATTTATATTTCTATTACAAGATGTGGAAAGGTATTATTACCTTACTCATAGTCATCAGAATTTGGAGGTAAAAGTAAGTCTGACTTCCTGAGACAGTTGACTATCAATCTTTTCCACCATATTCCTTCATTGAAAATCCTCCTACAGCAGAAGATGCAACAACAAATACTGTGGGGAATATAGTTAAACAGATTTTCATGTTTTTCATTTAAATATTCATTGATAGATGAAAAAGTATGGTGAATGCTAATATACAGCAACCTTCAATTAAAACTGAAGTAGAAGAGAATTTTTCCTGTTTAGATGACCGCATACTACTATGTCTGGGGTGAAATAGCATTACTGTAGCTAACATCCGCTAACATTAGTGGCAACGCTCTCATACTTACCCTGTTTGCTGCCACAAATTACATTTCCCTGTTCGATAAAATACTTTCTATATATATATTTCAGATTTGCCTGACCTATCTTCTAGAAAGAATATGATAGCTATGGTTATATACATAGCAAAAGACCAATCCAAAGAATCTACTGAGCCTTTCTTCTGTAGCCTTTTAATCTCCAGCTTTCATTTCTACAGGGCAGAAATTGGAATAATTATTATTTATTACTTAACATGTACCATTTAAATTGAAATTGCATTTAAACTAGGAAAATAGAACATATCTGAGTTCTCTTTTTTCTTTTTCCTTTTTCTTTTTTAGCATAAGTATTAGTGAAAATTTGGAAAAATATTACAGAAAGTCTCTAAACAGTTAACCTCAACCTTTGAAAAGAGGGCGCTATTGCTATCCCCTTACTCATTAGCCATCCATATGTACCTCCTTTTGAATGACACTAATGCATACTCTAATATTCAAAATTCCCCAGAAAAAGTGTTGCAAATCTGAATACAAGAATGTACAAATATTAGTAATTTAAATAACAAATCTTTAATGGCTATTATAATTTCTTTGCCACTGTGAATTTAACTATTAAATATTACTTAATTTTAATGCTGAGTGATACTGACTGGAAAAAGAAAAAAAAAAAAAAAAGTTATTTTAGTTTGAGAAATCTTATTAATAGTTTACTGTCATTTATATGGCTCTTTCAATATTGCTACTGACTCCAACATTTTAAATTTACATTATCTATTTGTTTCTTAGTTACTAATGGTAGTTTTTCCACGGGACTGCAGGAAGTTGTTTGCTTAAGCAGTTGCTTCCATTATGATAACAAGAACAGTACTACTTCTAGGCTCAATTTGTGTATATTTTAGCCTTATACTACAATGACTGGGGTGAAATAGCATTACTGGAGCTTATAATATGAGCAATTCAATTTTATTTTCCCATTGTGATGGATTGATTTTCCTAGTTTCCAGATGCCCACCCAATCGCTCTCTCTCCCTCTGTCCTCAGACAGGACAAGGGGAAGAAAATGAGATCAAATTGTTTATAGGCTGAGACAAAGGAAGATGATCTAACAATTATCATCACAGGCCAAACAGACTCAAATATGGGATAACTGATTTAATTTACTGCCAGTCAAAGTAGATTTTGATGGCGAAAAACACGGAAAACAGTTCAAACAATTCTCCTCTCCAACTTTTTTATTTCATAGGCTCAGCTTCAAACCTTAATCTTCTACCTCTCCCCCTATCACAACCTTGAGTGGCACAGGGAGGAGTGAGGGATTATGATCAGTCTATAATAGCTCTTCTCTGCCACTCCTTCTTCCTCACACTTTTTCCTGCACCTATCTTAGTCCACAGTCCTTCAGGAAAAAATCTCCTCCAGCGTGGTGTCTGTGTAGACTTCAATTCTTTCAGAAAATATCCACCTGCGCCTCCATGAACTGCAGTGTGGATATCTGCCCCAGCACAATCCTTTGCACAGACTGCAGGAAAAGAAAAAAACTCCACTGTTATCTCCCCACTTCCACAGCTCCAGGAGAATCTCTGCTCCAGAACCTGGAGCACCTCCTCCCCATCCTTCTTCCCTGATCCTGGTGTTCACAGGGTTGTCTCTCACAGTTACCTACAATCCTCTCTCAGCCACTGTTGTGCAACATTTTGCTCTTTCTTAAATATACTTTCTCTGACATGCCACCATCTTGGCTGCTGGGCTCATATGTACTCTGCTGATATACCCTGTACTTGGAGCTGTCCTAGAGTAGTCCCTGCATCTCCTCACAGAGGCCATTCCTGCAGCCAATCCTACTGCCAGCACCTGAGAATCTGCACTCTATTGTTCCTTTTTCTTTAAAAAAAAAAAAATAAATAAAGAAACCTTCTCTAGCTGGACCCACTCTGAGCATGGGTTTGGACTAGGTAATCATTAGAATTGCCTTCTACGTCAGCCATTCTGAGATTCTGTGAATTTGTTTTGTTCGTGTTATACCTCTTCAACCGAGATTTGTCTTTAAAAAGAAAAAGGATTGCTAGTTTCCTCTGTAGTTGTGAGATGGCTGACAATAAGATTTCCCAGGGCCATAAAATACAGCAAAAATTAAAGGATGATAAGATTTATACTATTACATGAGCTGACAGAAGTAGCAACACTCCCATATTTACCCTGTTTGTTACCACAAATTACATGATCCTTTGTAACACCCTAAAAATCTCTCATTTAATCCCATCCTACTGTGTGTTCCTCAGAGCAGTACATTCTGCTTAATGATTTAAGTCACAGCATGAAAAATCTGAAACCTTACCTTTGAAATGAATTTGTGCATTTTAATTTTCAACTATTTGGTTTCATATGTGAAAGTACAGATCTGAGTGCAGCCCTGTGTACTTCTGTTTTGCAAATTACTAAGAACATTTATGGCATTTGGATAATAATAAAAACAACCATAATGGTAAATTGTGACAGTCTGTGCCATCTGTCAAGATATAGAGTGTGTGTAAATTATAACCATCCTCCAATTGCACTATGCTATTTTATATGAGCTATTTAAGAGTTTATGTTATATTACATCAACAGTCAGGAAAATCTCATGCCACAGTGGAAAGATCCAGAGCAGGAGTTCTAAAATCTATTTGTATTAGATTAAGTTGCCCTGGACAACAGTTTTCTTGAAGGTTCTCCTACCCACTTCTAACATGATCAGATACTATGTTACATTGGTATTGTATTCTGACTGTGCAGAGCTTGCATTTATCTAGAAGTTCCTTCTAGCATTTGGGAACTATGTGAGTAATTTTACAGACTAACTCATTTCTCTGACTCAAAGCAATGTGGAAGCAAAGATAATAGCTCTTTTTGACTCTTTGTACCCTATCCTAAAAACCACTCTCATCTGCCATGAAAGATGCTAGCTATGCAGTAAACATGATTGCTGGTGTTAGCACATGATACTGGGATTTCTGGAACAGTAAGAAAAGTCAGGGGAAAAAAATCATACTCTTACTTCCTTTTTATTTTTTCTTTCTTGGTTGTTAAATTTTTACAAGGAAAAAAAAAAAAAAAAAAAGAAAAGTTTATTCTTCGTGGCTGCTAAAGTACGCATAAGATTTTACAGCTGCAGGTGTAAAATTATTCCTTGGATAGAAAACGAAACACAGGAAAACTTGGGCATGTACCAATAATCTTGGGCATAGCAGTTTATGAAGTTTTGTGTATAATTTCAAGTTGCTTCTCTGTGTTGATAAAATTTAAAATCTTCTGCAAAACACATATTTTTTAACAACAAAACTAAATTTACATACCTCAGTTTAAAAAAAGCAAGTAGAAAGATTTTATGTTTTGATGTCCACCAGATCAAATGGTATGTATTCAAGAATGTGAAATACATATTCATACAAAAATAATTTTGATACATTTTACACCAGACAAAATCCAACTAATAACAAATGAACATAATGGTCTGTCTTGGGAGCGGTGCTCTTCAACATCTTTACTGACGACTTAGACTGGGATCGAGTGCACCCTCAGCAAGTTTGCTGATGACACCAAGCTGAGTGGTGCAGTTGATACCCCTGAAGGAAGGGATGCCATCCAGAGAGACCTGGACAGGCTGGAAAAGTGGGACCACGAGAACCTGATGAGGTTCAACAAGGCCAAGTGCAAGGTGTCGCACATGGGTTGGGGCAATCCCAGGTGTGTGTACACACTGGGAGAAGAACTCCTTGAGAGCAGCCCTGCAGAGAAGGACTTGGGCGTCGTGATTGACAAAAAGCTGGACATGAGTCTGCAGTGCGCTCTTGCAGCCAGGAAGGCCAATGACATCCTGGGCTGCATCAAGAGAGGGGTGGCCAGCAGGGAGAGGGAGGTGATCGTCCCCCTCTACTCTGCCCTTGGAAGGCCTCACCTGGAGTACTGTGTCCAGGCCTGGGGCCCCCAGTACAGAAGGGATGTGGAGCTGTTGGAGCGGGTCCAGAGGAGGGCCACCAAAATGATCAGAGGGCTGGAGCACCTCTCCTATGAGGAAAGGCTGAGGGAGTTGGGATTGTTTAGCTCAGAGAAGAGAAGGCTCCGGGGAGACCTTATTGCAGCCTTCCAATACTTAAAAGGAGCTTACAGGCAGGAGGAGGACTGACTTTTTACACGGGTGGATAATGGTAGGACAAGGGGGAACGGGTTAAAGCTGAAAGAGGGGAGGTTTAGGTTAGACATCAGGAAGAAATTCTTCACTGAGAGAGTGGTGAGGCGCTGGAACAGGCTGCCCAGAGAAGTTGTGGATGCCCCATCCATCCCTGGCTGTGTTCAAGGCCAGGCTGGATGGGTTCCTGGGCAGTTTGATCTAGTGAGCTAGTGGTTGGCAGCCCTGTCCATGGCAGGGGTGTTGGAACTAGATGACCTTTGAGGTCCCTTCCAACCCAAGCCATTCTATGATTCTATGATTCTATGATTCTATGAAAATGTTATATTTTATATTCAGGATCATGTCATAAACCATAGAATTAGTTCAGCCTGGTCATTATATTTTCTGCAGCTGGAAACCTTGATAGGATAATTTGATTTACCTTGTTTCACTATTGTTTCAAGATCTCAGCATCATAGAGTCAAAGAATAGTTTGTGATGGAAGGGACGTCAAAGATCATCTAGTTCCAACTCCCTGCCATGGGCAGGGACACCTGCCAATGGACCAGGTTGCTCAGAGCCTCATCCAGCCTGGCACTGAACATTTCCAGGGAGTGGGCATCTACAGCCTCTCTGGGCAACCTGTTCCAATGCATCATAGGAAAGAATTTATTCCTAAGAAATATCTAATATAAATCTATCCTCTTTAATGCCATTGCCCCTTGTCCTATCACTTCACTCTATGATGAAGATACCTTGTTAATATTCATCTTTTGCACTTCTCTTTCTGCACTCAGTCATGTACTTGTTTTGCCCACGTAATAGCATTGTTCTAGGTGTACCTTATTCAGTTTACCATTCTCTGAAAATTTGGATTCATCTGTAAATTTTGGCATTTGTGCCCTACTGGGACTTCTTGCCAAACAACCATATATTAATCTTCAGTGTACTTTGAAGGTTAGATTCTTATGTGTGTTGTCCACTTTGAAGAGAATATATGTTATTTGCTTGATTTCTGAAAATACTATTGTTGTAAACAAATATGATACTGGATAAGAATTAAATCTTGCCATGCAGATAAGTACATGTCAAAACTAATGCCATCATAAAAGTTGTTTCCTGCCTAGCTTCACATCAGTCATAATTGCAGAAGCTGCACAAGAGCAATATTAATAAAAGTCTCCATTAAATAAATAAATAAAGCAATGTGTGAGGTGCAGCTGGTTTAAAACACAGAGACAGAACCATTACCTTCATTTTCTTTCCTAGTAATCAACATCATCATTTATTTATTTATTTATTTATTTATTTATTTTTACAGCGCTTTTCTCTTTTGGAAGCAAATAATAGTCTTGATAATCATGTATTATCTAAGGAAAGTTACTAAGCGACTTTATTGCGGCATCAGATGCACGGGGTTCCACCTAACATGCATGACGAGGAACAAAGGTACATCCTTAATATATATTAAGTAAATACATATTCTTATGATTAATATGTATCTTCCACCTAATTCTGGGGATTAAAATACATATGCTAATATATTATTATTAAACTATGCCCTTGTGTTTATATGAAATTGAGGAAGCATCTGATGAAAGAAGCAGAGCTCAATCAATTGTGGTTTCTTTCAACTGATGTTCACAAAAAGAGCGGTAATTAATTTCCTTTACAAACAAATGATCATCTGCGCTTCTAGCATTACTTTTGACTTTACTTTTCACCCCTTTTTCACTCATTTTCCTTAGTACAAGTACCTGCACTGTCTCAGTAACCCTTCACTCTCAAATTTCAAAAAAAAATATAAACATGCAAGAATTTTATGTCACATTAATGTATTATTTAACAAAAGCAGAAAAAAAATTCCTAGCTTACAGTTAACAGAGAACAAGATGGCTATGAAAGAAAGGATTAAAGGAGACTTTCAGGTAGTATTAGATCCTTCCTTTTCCTCTGAAAAGCTGGAAATAATTAGCTATTCAACATAGCCATGTAGAATCGTGTGAAGAACGGGAAGTGTTTATTTGAGAATGTTTGTGGCTATCTCCATTGTAATGGCAAAGCAGAAGAACAGGGACTGCTGCTTCCCTGATGCTGCAGAAGAACTTTTAGGGTAGCTTTGCTCTTATTATGAGATTTTCTTTTCACATATTTCATCATGTCTACTGAGTACGCAGAGAAGCTAATGAATTTGAGATGGAATAATCAAGCTTCTTCAATTACTCTATTCAGCTAAAATCTTGTGATATGTAGTGATATATCTGGCCATATAAATGGCTTTTAGATGTCTTTAGTTCTTCCAGAATATTTGTCATTGAAAAGAAACTTCCATCCACAGAAATGTAGTGTCCTTTATCTTCTAAACTATGTATTTTATTTCTAATTTAAATCTCTGACCATTCAATATCATGTGTAGTGCCTTTTCTTCATAAGCTATAGTACATTTTGCTTAAATTGGGCACACTGTGCTTTGAATTTCAGTTCTAAATGATCTATCTAGGCATTAAAGTTGCATTTAAGCACTTTCTAGTGCTGGATAATTGATGCCGTAAGTTTCTACTGCCTTTTTGCTAGTGACTTCTTAGGGTTCACTAGAAGGTAAAGCACCATCAGTGAGAGATAATTGTGGGGTGGCAGTTGAGATCTGAGCCTAACATCATTACCAAACCTATTGCTCTAAAATCCTAAATACATTTTGAGGGAGTTCCAGCAGGTCAACCAATATGTGGTCTTATCATGGGTGCTAAGATGTATGTCTATTTTGTTGTATTAGAATCTCCATAGGTGAAAAAGAATGCATATATATCTCACAAAATAGAAAAAAATTCTCAGTTAAAGAAATGCTAAGAGCTGGAATTTGCATGTACTGTTGTCACAGAAAATAGATGGAAAAATATTAACCTTTTTAAACAGTTTCTGACAGAAAAGATCATGACATCTCTTGTGTAAAAGTACTGAAAGCCTGTTTAGGATATGTACATAATGCATTTTAGATTAATATTCTATTACTCTAGCCCATTAAACAACATTTTAGTATAAGAATTACTACAGAACTGTATATTATATGTTACATTGGGTACTGCAAACTTTTTTATTAATAACAGAAGCGTAATGGAGTTTGCATATTTTCTGCTACGTTTTGAAAACAATACGTACATCTCCTGATAATAATAATAAAGAAGAATTTGTGTTTCTGTAAGTAATACTGTTATCCATATGTAGATATTTAGTTTCATTCAGACTGCCTGAGACTTGCATGTAAGGTTGCTAGCTATGATGCAAGGCCTGTGAACTCCTATAGTGAAAAAGAGGTAACTTTATTTGGTAGTGGAACAGAACCCAGCTGAGTTAACCACAAGTTTCCATGTGCTGCGATTGTCAAGCTAATGCTCCCTGTTTGTCATGCTTTGCTGTGAATGCATCCAGCCAAAGAGATAGATTAATCTGAAATTTTAGGGATTTTCCAGCCTTCTAAATACTTCTTTTAAATATTACCACATTTTTAACACTATAGAGACTCTGGTGGACTACTGAAAGAAGAATATCCAAAAGGAATAAATTACGATAATTTAACTGATTTTGTAATCCCAGATATATATCCTTGTCCATATGGAAACACTCAAGCAGGTGAGTTTACATGCTTTTAATTGACCAGTGAAGTTACTTTTTTTTTTTTTTTTTTAACTCTTATTATTTTAATTTACCACTGTCCCTTTGCATAGCTCCACTCAGAGAAGAACTATATCACATAATTACAAAAAGCCCGTTTCCAGTATGCACTCCTGCCATCGGGATTATCAGAATAGCTGTGTTAACATATACGATTTTATAGATATTCTATTAATTACTTTGTGTACATTTTACTAATTACTCATGTTCAGAAGCAGGCACAGAGAGCACCTTCATTTGAATGAATGGAAAAGAGATTTTTTAAGATTGACAGGGTCTGGTTGCATTTTCTGTTTTGAACTGATCTCTTTCAATAATGATAATTGTGGAAATCTACTTGTGTATTCTATATTTTAATAACCATTTTTAATAGTTAGAACATTCCATAATTTAAACATATTCCTAGATCTATCCTAAAATGCTGTTCAAGTCTCATAGTTTGGCTTTTTCTTACTGGGACTACAACAGCACTTAAATCATATCACAAAGGCTGAGGTGGTACAAGGAAATTGGTTTGCAGCAAATGTACTAAGGATTAAGTTCTCTGCAATATTTTCCTTTGGATTTTCTGTTAGTAAGAACGAACATGCAACAGACATAAAAAAAAAAAAATCAAGGGTTCTTATACTTTGGTCATTGTTTTGGCTCAGAAAGACCAGGAATCTGGGATATTAAACAGATGCTGATTCCTCTAGCATCTGTCGTGGGCTGTTTACTAAGTCTGCAAGGCAGCAGATATAAGGTGCAGAGAATTTACACTGCATACTCACACAGGATAGGCAACCATTCTGTTGACTGGTAGACAGATGGCCAAAGGTAGTACTAATCCAGCAAAGACCTTCATTATAAATAGGTATACCTAGGATTGTGTGGTCAGTTTTCCAATAATGTCATTGTCTTTACATGAAGAATGAATGAGACATTTCATAGAAGAACAAGGAAGAAGTAGACTGACTCATAAAACTTCTCATCTAGGTGCAAGTGTCACACCATTTTGGATTAAAAAAAAATAATGATAATAATAATAATAATAAAGTAAAAGTAGCTGTGTGGACTTCCTAAGCAGGTCTGATTAAGTTCTGATACTGTGAAATATTTCAATAATTTTACAGAAACTGTATTCCTGTAACGTAAATAAGTTTAATTTCCCAAAGGTAGATTAGATGTGTTTCGTTTCTTTTGCATGATGTATGCAAGTATTTTTGTTATAACCCTGTATTTCCACAGAATTTTTGCCCATCTACCCTATTCTGTATCAGTGTCTCATGAAATTGCCCTTATTTTATTCTGTAGCTGAAGAGCAAAGAAAGATTTTAGAGTCACATTTTCCACACTGTGTTAACTTAGATAACATTATTTTTTATTGTGCCTTCACAGGATAACTTTTAATGAAAAATTAGCTTCTTTAAACATTTAAGTCATAACCCAAGCACTGAAAAGCCGAGAGCAGCCCTCCCTGACATCTTTGCCAAGATCAAAGTATGAAAGGGTCAGGCAGAAATGTCTCTGTAATACTCACCAAGGGAAAATTAAAGCTTTATTATGACAAGAAGAAAAAAAAGAGTTGTGGATTATGGTTAGTATAAATACAATGAATTCATTGCACTTGGAGTGGCAGTTATGGAACCATTGAGCTAATGCTGAAAATGTGGTATTTTATGCTGATATTTTGTTATTTTTCTTAAAGATTACAATCCCAAGACCATATATGAATTGTAGGTATCACTGCCACTACTACTGCATATAAATTAAAGTAATAGGAAATGCAGACCTCCTACCAAATCACATGAAACCATCTATTCCTTTGGTGATCAGTGAATAAGTCCTAATGTCTAAAATGGGCACCTGTTAGAGAACATAGCAGTAAACCTCAGGTAAATAAAAATGGCTTTCTACTTGTAATTCCAGGAAATGACAAATACTGGGGATGCCAAATAAATGTATACACATTTTAAGAGATGCTATCTATGTATTACTTTTTAAGTTGAATTGAATTATAATAGTGATATGTAGTATGATATTTGCTCAAAAGATGGCGATAATCAAATGAATTCTGGCATCGCCACACAATAGACAGGACAGTCAAAGAAAATTTTGGAAATACAGCTGTTGTTCGAGGAGCTCAAGATCATTTTGAAGTAGCATTTGAAATTTGAGAATGTTGTGGAAGTACAACAACAGCTGAGGTGTGAGTATGCCACAGAACCACCAACACGCCTAAAAATTAGACACATTCCTGATAGGTCATGGTACTGTGTGTGATGTGTGCAAGGGAAGATCCGGGACGGCTCCCGCAGTAACAATTCCTGCTTCTTCAGTTATGGTGTTGAGACAGTTTTCCATAGCAGCCCCCCTGGACAGTGAATACTTTCCACCAGCTGTGTGAACTCCTGAACTTGCTGAATTCACAAATTCCATACTGCCCTCTGTCATGGTTGAGAACAGAGTTTAAGGAAGAAAAGGGAAGTATTCCATAGCATATACATCACGGCACACTGCTCTCCAGGGGGCGCTGCGGTGCGCGACCCCGCGCCTGTCCGGCGGGGCTGCAGAGCAGCGCGGGCAGTCGCTGGGGCCGCCCCTGGCGCTCGGAGTCCTGTCTGCGCCGGGCTGGCGCGGGTAGGGGCGGGGGGGGGCAGCTTTCCGGTTTTTGGGGGTTTTCCGGTTCGGGGTTTTTGGCGCGCGGTGCGATCGGCTTTGTCCGGGGGATCGCGCGGACGTGTCTGTGAGACCTTACCTGTTGCTGTAAGTTAATTGTTCTACTTCACATTTTTTTTTTTTATAAACAAAGTTTAATTATATATTTAGTCCCGAGTTCTACCTTTTATTTTTCTTCTTAACTTTTCTACCTTTCCCCACCTCCCCCCCTCGGTTTTTTTTTTTTTTTTTTTTAACTCTCAGCCGGCAGCCAAAGGCAGCTTTTTGAGCTTGCTCGGCAGAGGGGGAGGGGAAAGCCACTACACCCTCCCTGGGCCATGATCCAGGTACAGACGTATTAGGCTGCCAGAAAATGATTGTTCCCAGATGATGGGAAGAGAAGCAGGAGTCAGGTATAATTGTTCCCAGGTGATATAAAGAGAAGCATGAATAAGGATATAAGGAACCCCCTTATTAAACATGATAAGCAGGTTCGGGAACTCTCTGATCTTCTGCTTTTTGCAATTTATGGGAAAGTGGGAGGTAGGAGTGTCTTCACATACTGGTCCTCCAGCTTTCGTCCAAGGAGAAGAACCACATCAAGTGCTGAGAGGCCTAAGTGAAGGGAGAGAAAGGGGAAGGTGAAGTTGCACCATTACATTACTGCAAGGAGCACACAATGCCATTTAATTTTTGAAAGTTATTCAGGGTGGTGATTAAGGAAAGAAAATTCACATTGATGACTTTAATGCTCTTTAACAGGTAAAGAGGAGTTTTTTATACCTGTGTATCTTGGATTTTCTTTCAAAAGAGTTAAAAGTTGTTCAAAGAAAAGTCCTCTTCCCCTCCACTTTAGATCAATGTTCTCCTCTGATACAGCAGTGTCTGTATTTCTAGGACTATTTTGCCACCTGTTTAGGAAGCATGCAAACAATCAAAATGCAGATCTTTGCAGCTGTATTCTTTCTACAGCAGAGCTGTACCAAAATTTGTGAATAGACCAATTTTTATTTTCCTCCGCTAATTGCAATCATTTGATTTAGATCCATAGAATTGTAGAATCATTTGAGTTGGAAGGAACTAATAAAGGTCATCTAGTCCAGCTCCCCTGCCATGAACAGGGACATCTACAGCTAGATTAGGTTGCTCAGAGCCCTGTCCAGCCTGTCCTTGTAGGTCTCCAGGGACGAGGCATCCACCACCTATCTGGGCAACCTGCTACAGTGCTTTACCACCCTTAGCGTAAAAAACTGTTTCCTTATATCTAGTCTAAATCTCCCCTCAATTTGAAACGATTTCCCCATGTCCTGTCACAGCAGACCCTGCTAAAGAGTCTGTCCCCTTCTTTCTTGTATCTCCCGTTTAGATATTGAAAGGCTGCTATCAGGTCCCCCCAGAGCCTTCTCTTCTCCAGGCTGAACAGCCCTAGCTCTCTTAGTCTGTCCTCACAGCGGAGGTGTTCCATCCCTTGGATCATTGTTGTGGCCCTCCTCTGGACATGATCCAACAGCTCCATGTCCCTCCTGTACTGAGGACTCCACATCTGGATGCAGCACTCCAGGTGGGGTCTCACCAGTGCAGAGTAGAGGGGCAGGATCACTTCCCCTGCCCTGCTGGCCACACTTTTTGGATGCTGCTCAGGACGTGGTTGGCTTTCTGGGATTTTAGGGCACACTGCTGGCTCATGCCCAGCTTGTCATTCACCAGTACCCCCAGGTTCCTTTTGGCAGGGCTCTGATCAATACTACTACTAATAATAATAATAAAAAAATCCTAACCAAAATTTAGTTTATGTGGGAGTACCATGAAGGCATCACCATTAGTGGTTATGTCGACATGAAACAGTAGCTCACTTTTATATAGAAATATTGTTGCATGATCATAAGATCATAGAATAATTCAGAAAATAAAGGTCTTGAAGAGACCTCTAGTTCAATTTCCTGCTCACAGCATCATCAGCCATGAGAACAGACACGGTTTCTCAGAGCTTTCTCCTAGTCAGTCCAAAAAACCTCCAAAGATGGAGAATATCTTGCAACCTGCTCCATTACAGGACTCCATTACTGTCTTTGTTATTAAGAACTTTTTCCTCATATTGAGTCCTAACTTCTCTTATTATGACTGTTGCCCTTTATCCTTTGTGCTCCCATTACATAGCACTGTGAAGAATCTTGCCTAAGAAATATTTGGAGGGTGTCATGGCTCTTTCTGGAAGGACATTAATAACAGCAAGTGAAATTAGAATATATGGGTAAGTCAGATTGGGCCATAAACACACAAACTGCAGTTCACATGTGCCTCAGTTTGTCACAGTAATCTGGATGGTCTCTTGTCCTGAGCACTGAATAACAGACTCAGAGAAATATCAGGTGAAGGGACTCCAAAAGATTTTCGAGTCCAACCTCCTTCCTGAAGAGTGACTATTGCTAGCACCAGATCAAGCGAAGCATACCTTTCTTTATTCAACTAGGTCTCAAAATCCCTGAAGTCAGAGATCCTACTGCCTTCTTGTTCCTCCTAGTGAAATCTTTTCTCCTGATGGTCAAGCAGAAACTTTAATCCTGTAGTCTGTGGCCACTGCACTATGTGAGTATTAGTCTCTACTAAAATGAATTCAACTTTAATTTCTTGTAATTCCCTTTCATTCTATGTATTATAGGCTGCTGTCCAGCCAACACTGTAGCCTCCCCTATGCTAGATCAGACAAATTCAACCATGGGTTCACATAATTTTAGATGAATACTCAAACTTCAGTATAGGTATACCATGGATTCTAATCACTAAATAAACTCACATCATTGGTTAGTAACACTCCAGATGATAGCTCACGACAAAATTATTATTTATGTAGTGTAGATGATCAGGTAGCAGCATATGGTGCTGAAGCGAGGTGCTTGAGTATTTGACCACATATAAAGATCACATGCAGCATTATTTAATTAACACTTCTAGTAACTATTGAAGTTAATGAGTGAATTTATGTTGACTCTTATGGAAATTACAAGAAATTTGTTATCTGGAAAAATCCTTAAAGAAAAAGACAGTGAACACATAATAAGCAACAATGTGAGTACTTTGAACTGTAACATTGTGCTTTATGTTATGACACATTGACCAGGAGACATAGAGTTTAAAATAAAGAAACAAGCAAACAAACAAAACGTACATGTATTAAACCCAGTTCTCCTTCTTCAAATATGACAGCAGATTGGTTCTTTAATCATTTTACCAGTTTTGATTGATATAGTAATAAAAGCAGGTGACGAGCAAAGCAAACATTAATTCTTGTTAGTGCTGAAATAACTTTTCAAACTGCAGCACTATGAAAAAAAATCACTGAAACATTCATTAAAAGCAGAAGAGTTTATTTTCCCCAACCATAGATGCTACGTATATACGTATCTCTTAAAATATAATTTTTTTTCCATTTCATATAGTGCACAATAGAATCACAAAATTGTGGGGGTTGGAACGGAGTTCAGGAGATCATCTAGTCCAAACCCCCTGCAAAAGCAGGTTCTCTACAGCAGGTCACACAGCAAGGCATCCAGGTGGGTCTTGAATACCTCCAGAGAAGACACAACCTCGCTGGGCAGCCTACTCCTGTGAAGGTTATATACTGAAAAGTATTGCTTCCAAGAGTCTTTGGAAAGATTAATTTGTGTGTGTAATTTAGGTCTTACTAAAGTCAGATTTCATTCTGTGTTACGAACATAAATATTTATAGACTTACAAGTGTAACACTGATCACCATTACAGTCAGCAGATGCAGTGTCTGTCTGTTAATCTCAGCAAAGTTGCAGTATATGCACTGAAAGAAATACCTTAATCCTAAACATTTGTAGTTTAATTTTATTATTCATGTGCAGTTTTATCTTTGTTATTAGGGAATTTCCAGAGGCATTTGTTTGACAGATAGATGCTGTCTATGTGTCATCTTTTTGACAAAATTAAAATCCTGAAAAATCTTTAAAAAGTTAGATGTCGTAAGTAAAGATGAGAAAAATTCATTAACTAAAGGTTCCTTCTTTTCAAGATGGCTATGAAAAACAAAACCGCTGGATGATGACATTTCAGTTAAATTTAACTTTTTATGTGATGAAGAGGATCAAGCTTCGTACAAATAAGGAAGGATGATAAAAGTACGTCTGATTAATTCATCTCTCCCTAAAGTTCTTTCTCTGAAGAAGAGCATTAAGGTATCATAGTGCAAGAATTACATGTTTCTAATAGATTGAGACAAAAGAAAAAAAAGAAAAAAAACAGGATAAAATTTAGTGTAAAAGCATGGTCATGCCTTTATAAAATTGTAGCAGTGCTGGAAATGAGAAAATACCTGGGGATTAGATGATTACAGAGAATTGTCAATACAAAAACAATAAAAACAAATTATCCTACAATGTATCTCAAAATGTATTTCTACTACAAATAGTCCATTTACTGAAATGGTAATGAGTTCTCACCTGGAGCACCCATTATATTCTGGTTATACTATTGTGATATCCAACTTCAGCTGCATAAACAGGTTATAGATAGTATAGTTAGAATCCACGTTCTTCCTCGATTGAGTAGACCATTGTGATTAATTAATCATGCAATTTTTATCATAAAAATAAGCTACTAGTATGGCTTAGATACCTAACATTTACTGGTGAAAGGTAAAATGAGATAAAACCTGTGATCACACTTAAGATAGATTAATTCAAATTGTTGAAAGAAAAAAAAATCACTAAAATGATATGAAGAACTATCAATCTTATGTCTAAATATTATTATTATAAATTAATACTGGGATTTTATAAGACCTGGCAAAATGAATTTTGGGATTAGTAATGATTCTCCTTATCAACACCTCAGCTGGGAGGGGTTCTGCTCCTAGAATGTCATATTATGTTCACTACACAATCAGAGGAAAAGAAAAAAAAAATGTCATAAGGTAAACACAGAGAGCAAAACAAAATATATGTTTTGTTTTTGTCAAGCCGAGTATTTTAGTGTAGAAGATGTATAACA
Source organism: Alectura lathami (assembly GCA_013399715.1). Lineage (NCBI taxonomy): Eukaryota > Metazoa > Chordata > Aves > Galliformes > Megapodiidae > Alectura > Alectura lathami. The sequence goes on along the minus strand of VXAV01006284.1, from coordinate 28,308 downwards.
AAATGTAGTTTTGGCTCCTTTTGCCTCTGGAGCTTTACTTTTGATCGAAGTTAAATGTCACATTGCTGTAATTTCCTGACTTCCAGTTCTAAGACTGTGGAGTTCTAATTCTTGGAGTATGCCTTGATGTGGTGAAGAGAACACTTTCTTTAGAGGTGTGTTCAACACTGCAGGCAAAGCTGAGCCAGGAATCCATTCTTCATGGCCAGCTGTTCCAGTTAGGAAAGACTGTATGGAATATGTAACTTCAGCAAGTCAGTGGCTTTAAGTAAGATGCAAATCTCAAAAGTAAATCCATCAAATTTAGATAAGTTATTGAAGAATCATAATAGCAAAAATCGTCTGATAGTTTTCCTAGATATCTGCATGCCTTGTACATTTAAACAAGGGGGTTTTTCTGGAGAAGAGTGTTCCCCCTCTAATGAATGGAAAGGGAGAACTGGCCTCCTCTGATGTGGAGAAGGATGAGGTACTCAATCAGTTCTTTGCCTCAGTCTTCACTGTTGGTCAGACTGCCCAAGTATCTCATGTCCCTGAAAATCCCAGTGGGGATGGGGGGAGCAAAATGCTTCCCTCTGTGAGAGCGAAGCAAGTCTGAGATCACCTGATGGGACTGAATGTACACAAGCCTAAGGGGCCGGATGGGATGCATCCCCGTGTCTTGAAGGAGTTGGCTGATGTGGTTGCCAAGCTGCTCTCCATCTCATATTTGAAAAGTCGCGGCTGTCAGGCGAGGTCCCCAGTGACTGGAAAAGGGGAAACATCACTCCCATTTTTAAGAAAGGGAGAAAGGAAGACCCGGGGATCTACAGGCCGGTGAGCCTCACATCTGTGCCTGGGAAGATCATGGAGTGTATCCTCCTGGAGGAGATGCTAAGGCACATGTGAGATGAGGAGGTGATCCGACACAGCCAGCATGGCTTCACCAAGGGCAGGTCGTGCCTGACCAATCTGGTGGCCTTCTGTGATGGAGTGACGGCATTGGTGGACTAAGGAAGGGCGACGGATGTCGTGCACCTGGACTTGTGCAAGGCCTTTGACATGGTCCCGCACCATATCCTTATGTCTAAACTGGAGAGATATGGATTTGATGGGTGGACTGTTCGTTGGATAAAGAACTGGCTGGAGGGTCGCAGCCAAAGGCTTGCAGTCAATGGC